>MU913710.1:8503-28119 GCA_036418165.1 Cooperia oncophora | reverse complement strand
TTCGGGGACCAGTGATAAAGTATTCTTCAGATTCTTCGAAGGATTCGCCTAAGGCCTATGCATAGAAAGTGTCCAAGTGTAGTGGAACAAATGAACCTGTTCTAATAGCATCAACCTTCAATCTACAGTAAGACATCTCCAATGGACAGCCTGATGCATTAGCCTCATAGAGCAGGGTCCATCTTGAAGCAACCTTCGTTCATTGTTCCACTCGAGTCTTCTGTTCCTCCTGTTTCTGCACACTTGTATAGCAAAGTGACTCCTCATAATTGTTTGAAACTTGAGTACGCGCGGTGGTTTATTTTAGCGCACATTACTAGACGTTCTGTAGCATTTTGATATGCCGTTGCATTTCAAGTTTAGCATTTTCACTGTTTATCTTTTGTCTGTATGGTTCTGGAGTTGTTATCCATACCCGCATGGATACTGTAGGCTGATGATGGTACAGGGCTTTTTACAGCCGAGAATGAACGGCTCCTTGATTACAACTCTCAATTTCATCAGCTGAAAATGACTTATGCCAACGCGCTACTTGCCTGCACCCCCCACTTCCTGTTGTATCTATCGCTAAGTGAGTGTTTCACAGACAATCTCAGTGTCGACGCAAGTGCAGGCGCTACGTGGCGCCTTTCCCAACAAGGGGCACTCTCTGTGCGTCGCGAAATCTTCCCTATGCAAATCTGATCTTGGCCATGCATATCACACTCGTTTGGCACGCAGAAGCCCGGCGTGCCTCCGGAAAGACCCTGGAACACTGCGGCTTCTTTACGGTAAGAACCGCTCTCAACAGCAACTGTTCCGTCACGGAAAAAAGGGAAATTTTACTGTATGGAGTTGTGATAGTGTTCTTTCTCGACGAATCTGATCACGTTCTGTTACAAAGTTTATACTGTAATATACAGGGGGGGGGGCAAAAAAAAGTCACTTCGACCGAGTCACATATCAGCAAAGTTTTCGCAGCCCAGAGAGAGGACGTGGATACGAGTACCAGGGCGGAAGATACCCAAGATGTTCCTCGATAAGCAGGAGCTGGCTCTCGCCCATCACCTTCATGTACACCAAAATATGAAGTCATCTCCTGACTGGAGAAGACCTTTGGAATTCACGTCACCTCCAAACAGCTGCGAAACTTCTAGTATGGAGTCACCCATGGACAGCTACCTGGAGACCAGTACTCTTGATCTGGAAGACCTCCAACATCGAGCAGCTCAGCCCCGAAAACGTCCGACGGTCCACGATATTCATCTTCACCGACATGGTCGCCAAGGCGCTGCATTCTCGTTAGTGTGGGCTAAAAATCCTGGAATTGTGAAGACCGACTTCCGTGGGTGTAGGTTGGGGCTCCGACGAGAGGTCGCGACGCCATTGCTTCGCCTCGACGTGAGCGCGGCGACTGCCTGCCCGCAAATGGTAACGAGGATTCATAAAAGTCGTGCGAATATGGATTCCTGGGTCCCCTTTCACCACAGTTCTTAGCATATTGGCCAACCTGTTGGCTTTTGCCGAATACGTAATTCTTACCTCTCTTTTTTCAACTCTTTTCGGCATGGGGAGAAAACTATGCGTGAGTCTTAACGATTGATCGACTGACCTTGTTCGCCCAAGTGCAGTAAAACTCAGTTTGGGGCAGAGCCATTGATTACTTATATTCAATGTATAGCTAATATCTTTGATTCTCTAGTGCTTAACTTTGACTTACTTTCCTCCGCTTCGAGCAAATTTGGGGCCCTTACAATGCCTTACAATTGACACAGATTTAATAAGGATTCAATCTAAAAAAATTTTTGTGGATTGTTGATTCATTTCTCAATATTATGTCATTTAATGGATGGATGAAAACGCCGCGCACATAGCGAGAACGCCGCGCGACCGGCCCCTCTGCTGCCGCGCCGCGGTGAAGGCTGACCCCTCGTGGAGTCCTAACCGTTGCCCCCGACTCGTGGACCCGGACTGAAAGTGAACGCTGACGGTTACATCGACCAACTCGTGGAGAATATCCTGCCTTCATGTCATCGCCTGTACCTTCTTGGAAACTTCGTACTGCTACAGGATTGGGTGCCTCCACACGGAATCGAAGGGCGTGGAAAAACTCTCGCCTACTTGGAATGGAAGGGCGTTGAGTACCTGAAGAAGACGGAATATCTAAGTGTGTCACCTGACCTAAACCCCTCAATTACCCGGTTCGGGCGGAGCTCAACAGGGTGGTCTACAGTGGCGGAGAAATCAACGACCTCGCTGAACTCAGGCACCGAATCACGGTCGCGTGGCAGAATCTCTCGGCGCTCGTCCAGAAGGCTGTGGCGGAGTATCGTGATAGTGTACAATATGCTGTTGAATATGTGTGAAATGTCCGATCAGAATTTAATAAAGTGTAACTTATAGCGCCTTGAAAGTCAAGGAAGAAAAGTGTCTTTTTTGCCCCCATCCCTGTGAGAGAATGCTTTGAACACACCATGACCTCGTTGGAAGAGGTCCGCAGCAGTCAGTGAAGCGTTAAGGGCCGCATTAGTCAACAATGATTTCTTCCAAACTACCACTTCATCCTACCATCCTTCCCTTATTAGGTCTGGGAACATCAATATCTATCAGTTGAGTCCATCATGGGTTGTTCCTCGGTTGTAGCATGAAATGTTGGTTATTTTAAATAGGTTCCGCTTTCACAACCCTTTTCCCAGCATCTGCTCATCCACACACTGACAGTCTAACCTTGCCATTTATTAAGGATGTTACAGAATCGTCGCAGAAAGATTCGCTAGCGTTTGCAAACTCTGGAAGCATAGGTGCCCATTTTTCATGCTGGGCTAAGGCTTGAATCTGCTTGAAAGTGGTCTCCGTTGAGCCTACAGTATCGTAATGGCTGCAGACTCAAGGCTAATGTCTTCCGTTATTATCTTTAATCCGTCTATTCGCTCATGGAATTTTGACGAGGCAGTTGTGCTCGTGCGTTCGACTTTGTCATTTTGGTGAATGCTTGGATTGAAACATTAATATCAAAAAAGGAAAGCTGTTCCTGGAAACTCTAGTCTCTTCCCTGACTCACTTCCTCGCAGAGAACACGAGAAAAGGAGGGGTCGACTCGTGATGATAGAGCGTTACGGTAGCCTCAACGCGCATCACCTGAATCACATGTGGTCCGGTTAATTTCCGAGTGCCGGAGCAGACTCTGATAACGTATCTGTTCTTCCCCGTAACGTTTGAGAGTTGTCCAGTGGGTTCTCTGACGTGTGAATGTTATATCATTCGGGCAGAGCTTCCACGAAAAAGTCTGACCATCGACAGGCACTCAGGACTTGAGCAGTGTAGAAGCGATGAACGGAATACGGTAGTTTCGGTAAACCAGGTTGTTCACAAGCACATTCCGAGACTAGTGATTTGGCTGAGTATCTTCCTTGCACAGGTAGTCCGAAGCCACAGAGGTTATTCCAATCCTCGGCGCTGTTCACCCCGGAGGCGGCACCTTGCACTATCATTAAACACTTTTATCACAACAGATCGCTTACCAGTGAGACTTTCTACCATCCTAGAAAACTGGAAATGCTGCAGGGGCAGATAGCTACGTTTCGTCAACGGGAATTCACGATGTGTCCGTAACGAATGCGCATCGTAATGAGCTTCAGCTGAGGCGCATTCGTGCCTCCTCTCAAGCCGAACTGCGCCCACTACGCTGCTGTTCTGAGGGATTCACGAGAATGCTGTACTCATTATAAGCTGAAGATACTTTGTACTCGGAAGGTCCCTCAGGGACGAGACATTCACGCAGTCCTATGAGGTATAAGTGGATACTATATATGGCTCTCAATAAAATTCGTCATTGTCGTAATGTTCTATTAATTTATATTTTATACTGCTTGTTTTACTGCACACGAGGTTGGCAACAACGTTAATTAATAACGGTGATATCATCTCCTTATTAGTCACGTGATGGCCAGGAGGGGCTCGAAGACCTCATTCGGTCGGATAGCTCATGAATCGACGACCATCCGGGCTCAGAAGAGCAGCAACTCACCAAACTTCAGTTAAAATTGTTGTCAGCCTCGTGTGCGGTTGGACAAGCAACGTACATGGGCAATGCGTTGCTTTCATTCTGTGCCTGTGGTCTCTCTCGTTTTTCAACTAGTTTTCCTACTGTGTGGTACTGCGCCTCTGGTACCTCGCCTAGCAACAGTGTCTTCCTTCATGGAGTGCTCGTCCTATTTCAAAACGCATCGGCTTTTTGTGGTCAAAGCGATATTTTTGGCGCAATAGCGTGAAAGCACCTCCTTGCTCTTGCCCACTTTTGAATTGCGAGTGTTGAAATACCACCGAACGCAGGTTACAGGACTCTTGTCAACCGGACATCTCTCGCTACGAGGGGCCAGAGGTATTTTTTCATCCCATCTACTGGTCCAGCAGTTGAAGGGAGAAGGAAAAGGAGGAGGGAAAAGAAGGAGAGAAGGAAAAGAAGGAAGGAGGAAGAAAAAATAAAGCAGGAGGGAGGCTCCGCGGTTGACAGGTGTCTTAAAACGCAGAACGCTGAAGTCCTTTGTAGAGCCCCAATTGAGAGGCAGATAAGGGCACTTTTGTTGTGTTTTGTTATGTTCATAACGCACAAGGCAATCGTGAGAGAGTAGAACAAACAAAGAACGTAAAAAGAGAACCCATTGGAAGCAGTAAGAAGACGAGCGACCCATCAACACTCGAAAAACGGCCTTGCTCAGTATAGTGAGAAATTGAGCGAAATGATATCAAACTCAACAAAGTAAAGTGATACGATTCGAGTTTAGCAACGATTCCAAATTAGACACTCGGAGTGCTCTGGAACCGTTCTAGAGAATTTTTGTCCGGCTCCGCCCACCTCGAGGCAGACTCCGCCCCCAATTTTTGTGCCCCACATTCTTCACCGACGACCCTCTGCTGAACTTAATCCACTTTTTTCCGGTGTGTGGTGTGTTCTGGAACCGTTCTAGAGAATTTTTGTCCGGCTCGCCCACCTCCGAGTCAGCGCCGCCCTCAATTTTTGTGCCCCACATTCTTCAACCCGACCGCCCCCGCTGAACTCTGCGAAACTAAATTCCACTTTCTGGAGTGTTCTGGCACCGAGCTATCAACTTTTAAAATGCCATACCGCGCTGACTGATTTAGGGCATATTCTTCGCCCACTGTGGCTGGGCTCTCACAACACTTTGAGGCGTGAGCCCCACTGGCAGGGTAAGTGTCGAATCGCGAACATTTACATTTATCCATTGGAGTTTTTTTAGCGCAACTTCCAAACATTCCCCAGCGAACCGAGGATAACTAAATGCGAGAAGCCCCAGTGGCCCACCTTGAGTACGACCCCCCTCATTTAGTGGGTGCCCCAGCCGTTAGTCGCTACTGGCGACTCCTTACTAAACGCCTTAGTCCCCGCTTTCGCCCAGTACTTTAAGCTGCCCGGAAGCGAATTATAACATTTTTCTGCGGCATCCCACGGAGAAACTTTCGGGCGAGCTGCCCGGCCTGTAGGGCGGGGCCTTGTCATAGGTTAGGGTGTGCTTTGTTGGTTGATCCCATGGCCCCCTACTCACCCACATTGAGACCTGGAATCTCTACAGTCGTTCTTCATCGAACCGAACTCGGACAGACAAAACTTACAAACCTTACCTAACTTACAACTTACAAGACTTACGAAACAAACAAACAGACAAAGCGAATTATTAATATATATGCGGATTTTCTATAATACTGAGCAACACTAAAACCGTTTGATGTGACCAAGGTGTTGATGCAGTATGGCACGTCTGCTGTTCTGTACTCTGCGAGAGAGCAAACACAGAATTGGTAAGTTATACCACTAGAATCCATACATGAAGGTGCTTCTGTCTACACTTGCTCGGGTGCATCACCGAAACATGTGGGAAGGCAGTGTCAGTGCCACTGCTCTTCCCACCCTACCCCCAAAGAGTACAGGCTCGCGACTATAACTACTACTATTCACCAATCCAATGATTTAAACCCCGGTCATCGGCACAAGTATCGCCTACGACCAGTGATCCTACCTGAAAATGTTTTCGGAGGCGATTATCAACTGAGGCATAGCTTACCGCGATTTATCTTCGCAAGCTAAGTGACAGCCCTCATCCCAGTGGCCACCCACAAGCCGTTCTCAGGTTAAACGGGCATACGCTACGTATCCTTGCCAGGAAGCGTCTGCCCGGAACTCGCGGTGGTGTTCAGCTTACTCGAAGATCTCTGAGATCGGCGTGAGCGCGTGGTCTTGCATGCTTTTGACTTAACCTGAAGAGCATATATTCTTCTGGTGAAAAAAATATTTTAAAACTTGACAGCACATTGTTGGCATGTGTCTCTGTCCAACAACAGAGACAAAGATACACATTGTCCCAGACAGGAATATTCCACGAGTAAGTTCCGTGCCATGTTCAAATGCCACGCTACTCTGGCTCAGGGGGTTCAGTGACTCCCATCGCTTTTACCATGTATCTGGCCAGCATAACAGTTGCTGCTTGACTATCATCTCGTTAAAACCTCAATATAATGGCTGAATTAATTGGAACAGGGCCGTGAACAATTATATAACAGAAGCCGGGACGTCACAGCTTCCATAAACTGAAATTAATGCTCACGGTCACGTCATGTCGCACCCACAATTGAGCCCTCCAGACTTATTCGGTAACCTTCGTGTGCCGCATTTTTGAGCGGACTAGCACCTATGGATAGTCCAGTCGGCCCTGTGGACTAGGACTTTCGGCAGTTCGATCAACCGTTTCCAGGGTTACTGTCACGTCAGAAGTTATTCGACCTTCCGGCGGTGTGAAGAGGGGGAGCATTTTGCACTTTCGCTAGTTATCTTTGCTAGTTCATGTTCAGCTCAGTTCCGGTAGACTTGTTCACTTTTATGAAACCGAGAAATGCTGCAGGTGAGCTACTTGATAACAGGTCACAGGTCTTTATTGTGTTTCCACATAAGGTGGAAAGCGCTGCGTAGCTCCTTTTCCAGTGAAGGTACCCTTCATAAGGCCCAGTCAAGCTGCAACATACAGACCCGGACGCCCACCGCGCCCGCCCGCCCACAAACGGACGACCGTACCTGATGCTCTCATTGCTTCATTTGCTAAAAAGCGGCCACGATGCTGTTTGAATGGATGAGTGCATACGTCCAGCCGTACCTACCTAGCAGTTATTTGAACGATGAATACTGAAAACTCGTCCGAAATGCCTTTTCGGAAGAACCCAAGAATAAAGCTTTTCTTCGCAGGTTTTTGAAAGCTTCACTTCGCTTTTTCGCTATTTTCCCCACTATATAGCACCCTGCTAGCATTAGACCGAGTACGAAATTATCGTGCCATATGCCTCGAAGGGACACCTTAAATCTCCTAGGCGTGTGCCACAACTCAGCCGAACAACACAGAATACCGCGCTCCTGAGCAAGCCTTACGTCTTTCCTAACAAAAAGCGGCCTCAAACGCCTAAGCAAGGCCTAACCGTTCCCACCCGACTCGGACAACAACGACACGTTTACAAATAACGTAGCAGTTGATCGCGACTGGATCAGCTGCTTTCACCCACAATCTGCGGATGTATGGTGCTTTTTCCTTCTTCAGAAGAGCTGAAGAGGTATTCCCAGGTTACAGAACTATCTTTCTATGGCATCGTGCAAGGTTTTCTCACAAGTTAGTCCCTACTGGAGATTTAGACTTCTTTTACGTTCCTGGCATCTTTCACTTGAATCTTTGATAGCCGCTTCGTGAAAGTGCCATTATTACGTCCCTGTTCCTGAGAAGGACCCCTGTTGATGTTGCCGTGAGGTATACTGCCGTTTGAAAATATGTTTCCATATATATTTTGCAGACACCGCTATTTTTTCACCTTTAACCAGCGATGATTCATCTCAGGCGGAGACATGTACACTTCCTGATTGTAGCGGCTAATAAGAACCCTGTCTGGGGCATTTCCCGCTGTTTCGTCCCTTTTCGATTTACTGTCGTGCTGTTCAGCGCCACTAATTCCGTTTTCTGCAGAAACCAAAGTTATCGTGCTTGCTGTTTTTAACCGTGCTAAGCTGGCGCTCTGGATTGTCTTAAAGCATTCCTGGTCAAGGAGCTAACTCGATGCTATTTTACCTGATGATCAGCCGATAACACCTACTCAGAGTCAGATTATTACCGTATTCCTTTCACTCAACCACTGAACAAATGTGACGTCTCTGAGGCTTATGAGAATCCAAATAGAAGAGACGTCACAAAATTCAAATGGTCCAAACCATAGGCGTTAGCTGGTTTTTGCATGTGTGGCTGGCGTGCGATTTCTGATCACTAACACTTGCCTTATTCAAGCGTTCGAATGCTGCGAAATGCAGTTCGTTTTTAGTTATATGCATAGTTATTTCTCAGTCCAAATTGACCGTTTCTCCTGCTCTCCGAGCTCATAAAGTTCGTCACATATGAAATTGCTTGTTTTGTTAAAAAGGCAATGATGAAAGGGCATGATGCTAGATTCCATCTAATGCCTTTCTGAGATTTTCACAATGAAGACTTCTATCAGTATTACTAAATCTTGTGATCCTATGTTGTCTGAAGTTTCTCTTATTCATTGACTCGCTCACTAAGATCACTGTTGTGATTTCAAATGATAGTAACTCGCGATGAGCCCGTTACACATTACTTTTGAGCATTTCGGAGCACAGCCGCCGATCGCCGAGGACATCGTGGACTCTTTTCATCTTATCTGGGCCGCACTATTTTGAGTTGTTGGATCGCTATCTAAGACACGCTTTCTGCTGCGCACAACCGCTCTGGATGATTTGAGAGGGAAGAGATTTTTTTTATTTTTTTTTTATGTAGCTCATCTGCAGCAGCATTTCCACTATCGCTTAAAATTTCCTGAACCGATCACTAATTGGTCACTTTTGGAAGAGCAGCGCAACCGGAGGCGGTCTCAGTCTGTCATTCCTGACGCCGTCCTGATTGACTATGACTATTCCAACCATACAAAGCGTCAAAGGCTTCCTTCATGCCTATTCTTGCACCCATGATTTGATCCACTGATCCTGTTGAAATCAAAGCCGCAGTCCTAAAGGGATTCTGCTACCGCTGTAGTACACTTCTGTCTCTTAAACTAACTCGCATACCCCAGCTCTTTCGGTATTCAGTGCTTACCAGCATATTGTACTCAGCAGAAAGGGGCTGGATCGGTACCGTGTCCAGACTGCGTCCCAACTATTCCCAAGGTGCAGATTTTGCGTCGATATTGTCGGGTCGCAGTCATCGGTTTTCACACGCGGCGTTTCCATCATTGGTTTGAGTTCTTCCCTAACCGATCTCTACCTGATAGCCATTGGTAGAGCAAGGGAGCCGAAGCGGACTCGAACCGCGCTGCTCACGCCACCTCCGACAGTCCGCAATGATGAGGACTGTATAAGGAGAGGCTACAGTAACTCTCACCCGCTACTTGTTTACTTATGGAACACTTCGTTTCTACGGTGGCACATGGAGTGTTGCTTTCGTGTTGTGTGAGATTACTGGTTGGATTAAAACGACTTCGTCGGTAAGTGCTGTGGAGGATAAGGCGTGATTTTTTAGGGTAGTGTACATCTCGTGAGCTCGAAACATCTTTTTGGCTTTAGAAAAGACGATTACCTCAGGCCATACTTACGGTTACATAAAGTGTTCCACCTAAAAACCTCGAAAGCGAACAAATAACACAATGAACTCAACGAAAAATTGTTGAAGTTAATATCGAGCCCTTGTTGTTGAGGAATGTCATTACTCGAGGATTCAATTACTCAAAATAGTACCTGAACATGATTATGATTTTCTGAAATGAAGCTTTTGGGACAGCACTTCGCTGCTTTTGTCTATAGTTATAACTGTACGTGATGTTGCATTACCCTAGGTAACAGGTTACCTTGCCATCGCAAGGCGAAAAGGCTCTCATACTCGCACCACATTTCACTGGAACACTTTTGTGGCAAGAGACTGTTTATTTAATAACCAGGTCGAATCGCCCAGCCTCGCGGCGCTCTCCTTCTGTGAAAATGGCCCGGCCTTTGCGGGTCATGGGCGCTGATTTGCGCCGTGCTAATGATTACGGATTGTTGTACACCACGGCACACACTCTTCAAATGAATGTTGCTGCATCCGCCAAGAATTGAATAAGCAGCGCTCCGTTTCCGTCAAAGATGCATGATGCAGCAGCAAGCGCCCGCCACAGCGCAGAGGAGGAGAGGCCGACCTGCAGCCAGGCGATCCGATGTGCGTCATAACCTACACATGGAATACCCTGTTAGGGATACTACTGAAAGCAGCGCTATGATTCAGCATTCTGTCCTCTTAAAGCTTCCTTGATTGGAATGCACTCGCCGCATTCAGCAGTGGAACGTTTCAAAATGTCCTACGAAGGTTGTTTTGGAAAAAATTTGGTGGTGCTTCGCAGCCTCAACCCATTGCCTTGCTGCTCAATAATTCTCTGTAAACAACCTCCATGCTAATTGGAAGCAGAGCTACTTAGCGGGTCGTAACATGAGTCCATTACTAATAAGGGCAGTGCGGAATGAGTTCTCATATCGATCCGCCTTGTTGTCGTGGCTGAAGCGGCTTTTTCCATGTTAGACTGTCACTTTCAGCTCTTATCACTTCCGTTCATCCGCCAATATATTGCCGGTCCCATATCAACTATCAATATCAGCCTGTATCGCATTGCCGTCGATCAACGGTTCACATGATTCACGCACGCTGACATGCGTTATACATTTAGGTGACCCTCCATTTCTGAAGGCCCCCTTATGGCTGCGTTTATACTTTGCGGTACACTACCCAGACAAAAAAGGCAGTAGCGTAAAAAAAGGTAGCGCGCGTAGCGAGCGGCTTCCAGGCGTCGCCAGCGCAGTGCCGAAGAGAGGATGCATATCGATCTAGCTTCACCAGCGTCACCAGCGGCACGCTGGCGTACGCTAGCGTACGCCAGCGTTTCTCCAGCGTTTCACCAGCGTTTTGCTAGCTAGCGCTTGCAGGCGGTCAGGGAGTAAGATTATGTGGCCCGTGAGCAGCACACCGACGCGAATACGACGGGTATTGTAGAGACCATATGGGCCGTCGGAACGCACGCCAGCAACGCGCAATGTGCATTGTAGAGACTATGTGGCGTCGGAGACGCAGAAGCAATGTGCATCGTAGAGACTATGGGGCCGTCGGAGACGCAGAAGCGATGTGCATTGTAGAGACTAAGGGCGAGTGGAGATCTGCGCAGATCGCAATCGAGAGTTTTGTACCCTCCAGCTCTCCCATAGTCTCTACTCCCCTGCCGCTGCAAAGCGCTAGCAAAACGCTGGTGAAACGCTGGAGAAACGCTGGCGTACGCTAGCGTACGCTAGCGTACGCCAGCGTGCCGCTGGTGAAGCTAGCGATCGCATTCTCGATCGATATGCACCTCTCTTCGGCACTGCCGCTGGCGTACGCTGGAAGCGCTACGCTACGCTGCGCTACGCTGCCGCAAAGTATAAACGCCAGCCTTACAGATTCTTATCCAACTGTTATCACTTTTCTGTCTAACATCCCAATAATGTTGCCGTCCCACCTTATCTACCCTCCTACGCATCCCCCAAGGTCCCGCTGTTTCAGCTGTAACCTGCGTTATACGATATGGTGACCCTCTCTTACTGAAGCCCTTATCGGGTCCTTATCAACTGTATATCACTTTCAGTCAAGTACGCACAATACTGTTGCCCCGCAGCGCTTATATACCTCTCCGGATATAAGAGGTGCCCTGCTTGTTGCTCGTAACCTGCGTTACGGAATTGCGGGGTGGACTCGGCTGCCTCTTTCCGAGGGCCGCCTAGTAACCGGATTGTTATGCAGCATTTATCACTTTCTATCTATCCGCCAATAAGTGTTCGCCGTCGCCACGCCATTATCATTCAATCTCAAGATTCCAAGGTCCCGCTGTTGCTGTAACCTGCGTTTACAAGATTTGGTGACCCTCCCCTTCCGAGGCCCCTTATCGGATCTTATCAGCTGTTATCACTTTCTGTCATCCGCCAATAATGTTCCCGTCCCACCCCCTATATCACTTTTGGAACCAACGTCCCACTGCCCACTGCGTCGGGCGCTATGAATTTCGTGACAGACAGACGGACGCACACACACACACACACACCCACGCACGTTCCGCGTCGCCGCACCGACAAGACAGTACTCGCGGATTTATATAGTAGATTTTTCGGATGAATGAGACCGTAAGATGAACCTACTTTCCAAGGGCCCTCTAGGTTCGCGCTTGTAAAGGCCTTAGCAAGTGCTGAACACCACAATGTTGACTACTGTATGCTCCTTTCACTGCGCTCTTGAATCTTCATGTAGAATCTTCCTCCCCCTCCATGAAATTATATTAGGTTGTCCCAAAAGCGCGGCGGGCTTGGGTGAAGGCGTGGTTCGTGAAGACATGGTTTGAATTAAGTTTATTACAGTGGGACAATTTGATCAACTATATATATGTCACCTTCATTGGCAACTTGTTGCCAATCACTACGCAATGTGTGGTTGCCCTGCTTCCAGAAGCCTCTTAGTTCTGTGGCCAGAAAGGCAGCTGGGTCATTTTCGAGGTACTATCAAAAATCGTATTTTTTTTACCAAGAAGATGGCCGCTGTGGGAATTAGTTTTAGACGGCATCGAAGAGCTAACCAAAGTACACGAAGACTGTGTGAATTCCAAGCAGCTTCGCTTCGGGTTAGAGTTTGTTCCACCACTTCTGCAGCTGATTACAATAGGGCTCGTCCTGATTTAGCAGTTTGGAACGGAAGGAGTCCGTTCGACCGCGTAGAAGTCCTCATCATTGCAGACCGGTGGGGCGGTGCGTGTGACTCGGCTGTGACGCGGCAACGATGACAGTCGCGTCACAGCCGAGTCACAGGCACCGCCCCCACGGTCTGCAGTGGCGTCGAGCACCATACCGCACCACAGCACAGCCTTCACCGCCTACTGGATTGATCTGATTGGCGCGATCGGTTCTGTTCTTTCTGGGGATCTAGCCGCTGGCGCTCCCAGGAGTGATTCACCTAGAGGCACCCACTCCATATCCAGTTACAGTGCTGTTCAACCAGCCCGTACAGCGGAAGCGGGAAGAGAAGTTGTAGACAGTACCACATGTGCTCCCCTTGGAGTACTGGTCAACTCATGAGAAAAATTTTGACCGAACTTCAGAACTTTTCTAAGGGAGCGAGGCCCTCTCTCATTTGTGCTTTGGGACCAGTCAAGTGTAAGGACTAGATAGCAAGTTGATTTGTACGTATTGGTTTTAATCAAGGAACACAGTAGGTCCAAATCCAAGGCAGGTGGCCTCCTTGGACGAAGTTTTTCACCCGGATAGAAGTCACTAAAGTGGAAGCAACTGTAGCGGAAGCTGGAACTGCGTTGCTGCAATACTTGTGAGTACATACTACGGAGTCATACCCACCGTAGCGATTACTGGCAAGATGTCTACAGAAAACTCGTCCGAAGATGCTTTCCGCGTCATCAGGAACGAGAGCTTTACTTCGTAGGTTTTTGACCGTTTCACTTCGTTTTCAAGCCATTTCTCACTATACGGCGCCCTGCTAGCATTTAAGGCCAAGTACCAAAATATTGTGCCAACTGCCTTCAGTATCAAACTCTATTCACTGATGAGCCTCAAAGGGTTGACGTTATACCGTGGCTCTTCTGAATAAATGTAGGAGACGAGACGAACGACCTTCTTCCTTTCCCACTTTTTCTTGTTTTTCTACTTTCAACTGTCCACCCCTGCCCTTCTTTCACAGTTAGGCCAATTACCGCAAATTCCTGTTTGGACCCCAAAGTCCAAAACTGGGAGTCTCCAACGGGCACAGAACGAATTAAAGACCTTGTTGACAGTCGAGATACACACTAGCTCCTGCAAATCTACCGTTAAAGCCCGGAGTACAGCCTTCGTACTCCATAAATAATTGCACAGGTGCTCCAGCATTTAATTGTGCAGCCATCATCTTGATCCTCTGGAATGAAACGTGGTCTGGCTGGTCACAAGGGCGTGGTCTGGCTGCTAATAGCAGTAAACCATTGTGTTGAGGGTTTGGTGCCAGTTTGATCGCTCACGACCGGTAAACCTCCTCCAGTTCAGCGCTGCACCAAAGTTCTCTTGTCACGCCCACCGGCTGCACCATTGGCTGGTCATCGCCAAACGAACGGTATAGTTCCAGAATCTTTTGGGGGGGGGGGGGAGGATTTTTTCTGCTGCTCTTCAATTGACATTTTAGGCGATGACTCAAGCATTCCAATTCCTGACGTATACCTTCGAATTTTTTCAAGGGGCTACTGAAAGCAACTTATTTTTTGTCCCATCCCCGTCTTGCTCGTTTGGTTTCGCAATTGAAATATCACTAGACGTTCACACTATGCTTTTGTGGTGCCTTTGTGAACACTGATGCCTTAAGGACAGACTCATTGCCGATATGAAGAACTTCCATTAAAGTAGAAATTACATCCAGTGAATTATGATTGCCACACTGTTTAGAATGCGTCCATTTGTGGAAAAAAAGTCTTGAAATGATGAAGGCTTAATGGAAAGCTCACAAAACCCTTTAAAACTTCCCCTATGGCGTGACGACCCCTCAAAGCCTGTGTACGTGCAGTTCTGACTTATCAGTCAGTGCCTATTTGTCCCACACGACGACTAATTAGCCTCGGCTGATAATCGTGCAACCAGCCGATGAGATCGTCGGGCGTTTCCGCTTGGAGGGATGAAATGGCTTCCTCGTAGGATTGTAGCTTAACTATACTTCAACTGATTATTTTACTATATGGTCTTCAAATGCACGCTTTTCTTTGTCTCTTAGCTGTTTGTCATTTGCCCTGGCTTTCTTTTGCGTTTCTTCGCATAGCGGTCTCTTCAGCTTCTCTCGAAACGATCAAGGTCTAATCTGCTATTTTTGTGCTTTTTTTCTAGTATTATGCTTTATATATAGAGAGGATTTCTTGGGATCTTCGAGATGGACTATTCGCATCTGCTTGTTAATTGCTGTTGCGATCCTCAAGTTTGTTTCTTATTGCTCGAAATATCAACGGTAGTACAGCAGTTGTCCTGCGAGCCTGAGCTATGTCGTTTATATTTCTGAATGGTAACTAAGAGATTTGCTTTAAGTCAGCCTCCCCAGGGAGGGTTTGGTCAGCTTCCTATTTTGCGCACACTTTGATTAAACTTTTCTGATTCGTGAACGTGGTAATGGAGCCACCTTTCAAAAAGTAAAATAGTAAGCCACAACCAACGGTCACTAGCAAAGTTGTTATCTCTGCAAATGAGAGACCGTGTGAAGGGGCTTGAATTGGAGCGGAGCCAATGTCCCACCGATTGCTGCGTGATGAGCTTATTGCTGAAAACTCTACCATCTGAGATGTGGGTTGAGGAGGCCTCGATTGGCGAACCATGTCGCCCTGGCTGTACTCCAGAACACGACTCCTTGGCCTCTCGTTTGGGGTTTGATTGTTTCATTGATGAGACAACTGTCAATCACACCTCACCTGATTTATACGAGCCTACTACATGCCATGTACAAGGTGAATGGCTCGCCAGCATTGGCCTATTCTATCCAAGTGCGGGTCGATGCTACCATGGGTGGATGCGTCATGCGACATCTGGCTATCAACGCAATTACAGCGGCATGGATAGCACACAACTAACTCCATCCCCCATTTGAGCGCAGTTCCTTCTGTTTTTCTCTGCACTCTCTCGTCCGCATGGCATTCTGGCACAGTGGTTTTGTGACTTCGCACATCCCAGCTTTTACGGATCATTAGTGGCTCACCCACCCCGGAGGCCCCCTCCCCTTGAAAAAGCCCGTTTGCGCGTCCCTGCACCCGCTGTCCTGTGACTGTCTGCATTACTGGTTTCGCAAGCAGGACCACCGGACAACAAGTCAAGATGTCAACGTAACCGCTGAGCGTGGGCGAGTTGGGGGCCAGTGGTGGGCGGTGTAGAGAGACAGCACCTTGTTTCACTATCCTACAGTCCCGTTCCCATGCACCTCTAAGCGGGACAAGGTAGCATGCTACTACAGCTGTACAGTCCAAAAGGTAGAAAAGATAAAGGGAGTGAGTCATCGAAGATTGACAAAGATCCTCATCATTGCGGACTGTCGGGCGGCTGAGCCGCGCTGCACTGTGACGCGACAGCGGCTGCGGCTCGGTGACGGCGAATCAGCCGATTTTTTTGACTGCCGAATTCCCACTTTTTCAGCTCTTCAAGCTTCGAAAGTGGAAGATGAGTTATTTCGAACAATTTCAAATTGTACTGGCTCTGAATGAATCTGAAAGAATGCAAGCCATTTGAATAAATGCCTGAAATAAGGCAAAATACAAGGAAAAGAGCATATAATCGACATAAAAATAAAGGAAATCAGAGCACAAGTATACAATTCACCTTGTTTAAATGACTCACCTCTTCCACTTTCGAAAAGCTTGGGAGGACTTGAAACAAGTGGGAAATTCGCAGTTTGAATTCCATCGAAATCTAGCTGATCGCGTCATCGAGCCAACAGCCGCTGTCGCGTCACAGTGCGGCCAGGCATGCCCCAACAGTCGCGTTATGAATGACGGACGCGTACAGCCGTTCGCCAGCTCCGCAATGCCGGCGCGGGGCTGTTCGGAGGTGAGCGTACACTTGCTTCCAATGACTAACAGTGGAAGTGCTGACACAGCTATAAGTGATGGCGTCTTTTCTAAACTGAGCTCCCATGTGGAGGATGAACCATGCCACAGGTCTATTGTTTTGAGAAAGGCCCCTATTCAGAACCCTTTGGTTCTACTCCAGCGAGGTGCCAAGGTGACAGGCAATGAAACTAGTGAAATTAAAGCCAGCTATCACTGCGAGTAGGGCGGAAAAAAAATGAAAAATGGTAACTTCACCTGAATTCTAAAAACAGAGGTAAAGGGTGAAAAATACCGAAGTTACAATTTAGCTAGCTTCCGGCTCGATAGCTCCCTTCAAGGGCTTTTCTTTTTTTATGGCTTTGTTCTCAAAGGTACCAGGAGAGGTTTTTGACTATTGTCCCACTAATATTCTGCTATGTTCATCGTGTGATTTTCGAGTAGCAGCTTTCCATTATTGCAAAACGAGCGTGTGCCTGTTGGAGCTGGCTCAGCTTCATCAAACTTCAACATTAATCCGAAACAATGCCGCTATTACGCCTGCCAGAATCGCAGAGTTATATGGACGAGCAGTTCGCGCTCAGGACTTGCTCTGAATTGAGGCTTCATTAACGCAATATACATTCTTTCCGAGAGTACAATGGCAGATGGCCCCGCTTACCGCGGCCGCAGTCAAAGGCATAAGGCGCGATAATCTGGTACTCGAATTGTAGCGGGGGTGCTGTACAGTGGAGAAAGCGGCGCGAAAAAACGAAGTGGAACTGTTAAAAACCTGCAAAAAAAGCCTTTGTTCCACACCACTTGAAAAGAAATTTTGGACGAGGTTTTCCGTTAGATACGAAAAGCGTTATGAGGGCGATACGAAAAGCGTTATGAGGCGATACGAGCATCAGCATCGGTAGGACATTTGTGGCGCGGGCGGGCATGGTGTAGATTTGTGGGCGAGCTGGCCTGGTCAGTATGTTACACCTTGATAGAACGCTGAGAGGGTACCTTCCTTCTTAAAGGCCACGACTTCTGTCCTAGGCGTATTAATCTTTATCGTACCACTCTATCGTTCTTGGGGGATATATCGTACTAATTGCCTTTAAATCCCCCAAATCGGCTCCGCTGATAGCCTACAACCCAGTTCTTATTGGCTTCAAAGTAGGACTCGAACCCACACGCTAGATATTACGAGTGGTAACTTCTAATTCACTTGTCTGCAAGGCCATGGTGCGAAACCATCGATTAGGGAAATTAAGAGGGGTAAATCATTTTTGGCGCTCTAATGTCACTTGTCCCTGTTTTATGGTATCATAATGAACGGGCTAATGTTATTTGGGCGGTGAAAATATGGGGGCGTGCCAAGAAGGGGTGGGCTAGCCCCTTCCTTTTCTTTTCTGGTCACCCATGTTGTTTCGAAAGTCCAGCTCGTATTTCCAGCGAGCTCGTTGTCGCTTACCAGCTTCAACAAACGTTGTGTAAACGAAGCTTAGCGGCGGCGCCAAAACCAGGTCCATCGCTGCACGCTTGCCCAAGAGACGCGTAGGAATCTAAATACGACTGCGACATGACCCGGAATTAGGAGCCGCACTGAGTGGCGCCTTATATCCCCCGCCCTATCAAGCTGGGGCAGGGCATATCGACGCAGGCCCGTTGGCCAGCACAAAATTTTCCACCGTGCCCACACCGCACCACAAAGTGTCCCTAACCGATGCTGATGCTCGTATCGCCGCAGGGTGCAAGACTGCCATCCCCCTTAAAGGCAGTTGGCACGATAAATCCCCCAAGACGACTAGGATCAATACTCCTGGCAGGATAGAATTCCGCGACCCTGGGCAGGCGCTGCATAGCGGTTTCCCCGAGGAAGGTGCCCTTATAAGGGCCCTATCAAGCCACAACTTTACGTCCCAAACGCCCGCCCGCCCACAAATGGACGACCGTTCCTGACGCTCGTATTCATTCATTTGCTAAGCAAATTATGAAGCGAAGGGATTGGTATGAAGCGGCCGTGATGCTGCATGCATATATGGGTATGCAGCCGTATCTTCGGTAGCGGTGATTGGTAAGATGCCTACGGGAAACTCGTCCGAAATCGATTTACAAGTCACTGAGAACGGAGGCTTTTTCTTCGCAGGATTTTGACCGTTTCACTCCGTTCTTTCGCCATTTCCCCACTATACAGCGCCCTACTAGCATTTTAGGCTAAGTAGGAAACCATCGTGCCAACTGCCTTTAAACAAGCCGAGCTTTAGCTCAAGCTATTGGACGATTCGCCTTGTATGTCGCAGCGGTCACAAATACAATATGGTGACTCTGATTGAGTGGAAGGATGAACTTTAATAGTGGCCTGTATCAAATGACTTAAGTGTGACCTCGCGTCGGAAGGACGTTGACGAAACGTGGACGCCTCGGTGCACAAGTAGGTCCCCTTTTGTGGTCAGTGGCCCGTCCAATAGGCAGTGTGGAGAGGTGAAGTAATGGAATCACGTACCACGTTTGCGTTGGGTGACTGGAAGTTTGAAAGTGACCATCTTGAGAAAATTCTGTGCTCGCATGAAATCCGCAGCGGGGAATGAGCGCTATGGGAACCACTGCGCAGTTTTACTGGCTCGATGTGTCACTAACTCGTCCCGCTTGCAGCAGTAGAACACTTCAAATGGAAATATTTTCGATGAAAGAGAAGTGGGGTATTAGCGATGAGGTCATTGATTGATGCTTTGCAGACCTCCGCAAACATCCATCGTTCATCTGAAATTCAGTTAGTTGAGCGGTCGTGTGTTGTCATCCCCACTTTATCCAATTTGATGAGTGTCCGAAAACCCGGTTCTGCCTGGAGAGCGACTCAAGTCGGGGAGATGGCTAGGGCATGGGGCAAGATGTACAGAGCACACATGACCTTGTCAGGCCCAGCCCTCAATGGGCGGGGTATTCACAGAACGTGAGAGGTTTCGCAGACGAAAATTCGTAATTTGGTTCCAGAGCGGCCTAGAGCTGGCAAAAAAAAGTGG
>MU913709.1:11526-26515 GCA_036418165.1 Cooperia oncophora | reverse complement strand
GACTGCATCACACATTTTGCAACAAGTCAAACAGTCGTTTTCCACTAGTTGTTGTCGCTTATGCAGCGTTCAGATTCAACGCGCTGTACAGCGCTGCAACGCGGTCACTGCGCAGCGAGGCGTGTTAAAGCGTGGCAAAGCTCGTTACTGCGCAGCAACGCGCGTTAAAGCGCAGCAATTACAACAGTGCTGAGTCTTGACAGAGTATTGGGAAAGGTGGTGGTAGGTGAGACTCAAGACACGAACGGCCGGCGCCCATCGATGGAGCCTTCAGGGACAGGGATCGATCCAGAGTGATACTTTTAAGGAGAAAAACTGGTGGTCCATGGAACAATGCAGCCAATGTTTGACAAAATCTCTCAAAAGTACAGATACATGGCGGAAACGGAAACGCAACCATGTCTTTTCTTCGTGAGCGCACCCAATCCCTTCGTTGTCTCGATGTTTTCAGAGGTAAGGGCGCATTAAGATAAACTGCATGCTCACCCTTGAGGATTGCCCGTGCCGTGCAGGTGAATGGGTACGCAGCTGCAGCAGCGTGCCAATTTCTCCTCCCAAAAAAGCACGGGAATTGAGCAGAATGGTAATGATACCCAGGTGCCTTCTCCTAACTCCGCCTGCTACCTTCAAAGTGAAACCCTCGAATTCACCTCTAAAAACCCGTAGCGAACACGCAGTCAGAGACAGGGCACGCCATCGTTGTGATGATCACAACAGGGGGTGGGGTCGTATTTGACCGCGAGGGAGGAGAGTTCGTATTTGGTCGTTGTTGGGAGAGGGACTGCCAAAGATCTATACAACTACTGCTATAGTTGAAAATAATCGTTAAATCATGACGACCTCTCCTCCACCCCGCTCGACAGCAAAATTTTGGGGAAAAACCAGAAATTTTTCGGGAAATTCGGAAAAACTGGTAGGAGGTTGGGAGAATCTGAGAGAATTTTCCCTGTTTCACATTGGGTATAGAACCCCTTTACCCCCGCTTCACGGAAAATTTTTTGCTGAAAAACTGGAATTTTTTTCGGGAAAATGGAAAAAGTGATAGGAAGTTGGGAAAATCTAGGAAAGTGGTAGGTAGCATGGGGAGGGGGTCGTATTTGAGGATGGAATTAGGGGGGGTCGTATTTTTCAGGAAATGATCACAACGCGATGGCGTGCCCTGGTCAGAAGCAGACAATTAGGAGTGAGAAAGGGCAGATAAGTGGCGGCTTTGGCTAGCTTACGCGTATGGCTGGCCGTACGGCAGCGCAGGTGAGTTGAGAGAAGCCACCCCAGTGTCACTACCTTCCACTCCCCTTATTATGGACCTTTCAGCGAAGAAAGTGACACTCTCTGCAGATCCATTCACCTCGCGTACAACAACGATAAGGATCTTCGGAGATGAGTGCACAGTTTGTTTTCGGACCACAGATCCGTTCCGCCTTCACCAACTAAACCTTACGCTGACTGTACATAGGCACGCCTCCGAGGACCGGTGCGTGGGCTAAATTACACTCAAAAGTCATTGAAATTTGAACAAGTGAACAGAAATGAAATTTTCATGGAGTGGAGTACGCGGCCCATTATCCCCTGAGATCTTATGAGATTGAGACTAGATTTTTTGATAGTACTATGAAACAGTAAAAAGTCGAAGTATTCCTTGAATCTGACTTAAAAAGCAGAATTTCAATGAAAATATATCAAAAAGTAGGCGGTAGGAGGTATCACCTTGAATCTGATTTCAATCGTTTCCGCCTCCGATTCGAGAGTGTAAGGGAGGATGTGAAGGAGGCGTTCGCCTGTGAGCTCAATAACCGTCGGCTCTGAAACATGTACCTTATGGCGGAATGTGCTAACTTACTATCTTTTCTACGAGATATTCAGGTCTATAGTACAACTGATCGCACCTATATTACATGTAGGACCCTCCTTGTCGGTGGCAGCACAATCACAAGTGAACGTATTCTGAAATGGTTCACAGGTGCCAAAATTATGGCACGGATTGTTGGCACACGGATTGACAGCCGGCATTGGAGGACATCCGATTGTTATGCCTAAAGCACCTCATAAGAAATCCGAGAACATTCCCAGCAAGCTGTACTGGACCCACCTGTTGCATTTGAATGCTCGAATACGGTGGCGATTCGAGCGCTGATACCGTTCACACGCAAGTTCTTCATGCAGCCGATGAATCCTTTACCCAGCGACACGGACCATATGCTCGATGGGAAGGAAACTGTAGTGTTTGGCACCCAGCCAAGATAGATGGGATCATCTGAATTAATAAATGTTCACTGGTTTGTTTTGATTGTCATGGGGGTTTATATGGCTTGTAAAGGAATTGAAAGGCTCACTATACGCCTATCGGATGGGTGCAGTCACGTCGACTATTTTGGTCTCCTCATAGATGTACCCCTCCTGCGAGAATCCACCAACGAAAAAAAACCTGGTCCTAGCGACCTCACCCCTTGATCACCGTGGAGTTTGCCTTCGAGCCACTGAATGCATCACTGCAGATGTCACATGGGTCGGTATTTGACGATTGCGGGGAGGGAGCCCCACCTTGGATACATTTTCCACAACATAATGATGTACTGCTGCTCAATAAGCATAGGGAGGGGTCTCTGTAGAATCAGAACTCACCGACGATAAGATTTGAGGAAACACCAGGCGTGTTGAAGTCGGTCTTCATGCTGTCGACGATCACGCTACCCGTTCGCCCTACTCGTTCCAGATGAAGCGAATGCCAGGTGTCGCCGTCAGACACGTGTCTTGCAGTTGTCTGAAGAAATCTGCTAATGATCTAAGACTGCGTGGATTCCCTGTGTTACAAAGATCTTACTCCAGAAATTACAGGTTCCGGTATGAAGAGCAAAGCGAACCTTCGCCCAGAAGCCCTCACAGAGCTCCATACAGGGCACATCATTAGCTGGGGATTTTGGTGTCCGTACGCTCCCTTTTCTTAGGAGTGCTACGATCCCCCCCCCCCCAAGTTCCCTCCCCTGACTGAAACTGTCGAGCGGGGAGGGAGGGGGGGACAGGGGGGAGGGGGAGCGCGAGGAAAATCTCACTATAGGGTCTCACTATAACTTCTGCGAACCAAAAAAATCAGCTATCAAAAAATTTTCTCAGCCCAAATACGACCCCTCCCTCCCTCTCCCGGCGACCAAATACGTTGGGAAATCCCCAACAACGATGTTCCCCGGCTCCATCTCCTTAGCCCTCCGATATGGACACATATACGGGCGAATACAGTCATTATCCAAGCTAACGAGAACGTGTTTGAAGGGGCGTGGAATGAAGCGCAGTCAGGGTAGTCTTTCCCATCCTCAGTTATTGCGCGCTCAAGACGGTACGATTGGTGGAAAAAAGCGGCGCTTCCACGCCCACCTCCCCCCCCCTCCGCACGCCGTCTTATTTGCAAGAAAAACGACTGTACATAGATCAACTTTGCAGAAGCTGAATGGGTTCAAAAGTCGATTATCAGTAAGAAGACTTGCAATATTATTAGCGCTGAATTTTCTTCAATGACTATCGCACCTGTAAACGGACGGCTCCACTTCCCAAATTTATTATCATATGAAGATGACCATCGATGAGCTCGAAGGCGACGTAGTCGGTGATGTCTTTGCCGGTGTTACCGTGGTAAAGAAGAAGTCCATCTTTCTCCGTGGTTCGGAAATGGAATGCTGAAATAAATTTCTAAAGAGCATTTTTTATGAGTCAGTACTTCCATTGCCGTCTTCGTCAGTACTTATTGTGTAGTTATTTTGCAGGCTTTCAATGTAAGAGTGGTTGAACTCGTGTGAGCCGCTTTTTTCCTCCTGGTGCGGAATGCTTGGGAAGAGAGCGCGACTCGCGACAGTGCTGACGTTTGTTGTCGTCGCTGGAGGGTTGGGCTTGGTGGCTTCTGTCATTGAGTGAAGAGGGCAATCTACTCGAGTCGCGGACTTTGGAGACTAATACATTGCTTACGGAAATTATTAACACTCCCTTACTGCGTCCCTACTTCCAGCCAGATGACTCACTGAAAAACGTTCCTCATGTGAACCACAACATAGCTGAGCAGTTATTGGAAACTCAACATTTCAAAATACACAGAAAAGTCCTTATTTCGACTGGAAGAACCGCGGCATATCATCGTTGGGATTTTCAAACAAGGGTCGTATTTGATCGTTGTTGGGGACGGGGAAGGGTCGTTTTTCGGTTGCGAAATTTTCGCGGTTTTTCCACTTTTGTTGGTGTTCTATCTGTGCTTAATCCTTCCCCCCCCCCCCCGCTTGACAGCAAAATTTTGGGGGGAAAAGGTAGGAAAAAACTAAGAAGAAGTCGAGGAAAATCTAAGAAAGTGATAGGTTAGATGGGAGGGGTGTCGTTTTTTCTTCGCGACTTTAACCGCTTCATATGCACCACATCCCCCTCTCGACAGCTCGATTGGAGGAAGGAACTAAGAGGGTCATATGAAGCCACCTCTTTAGGGGGGGGGGCTCTTATGGACGTAACCAGAATCCCAACTAGTGATGTGCCCTGGGAATTACGCTCGCGACCCGCAAATGTTCTTCAGTATGAATACGATAAGGTAAGCGAATAATCCATAATCTTACACAGACTGCCACTGGCCAGAGCGCCCCACTTCGGCAAAGCAAGAAACGACGAGCCAGAATGAAACGACAACACATCCGGTGGTTGCGTTGGGCTTTTGCAGGAGAACGACAACTCGCCACCTGTAAATCGATCGATAATCGATCATTACAGAATTACCGAAAAATTGGCAAAGAATAAAAAAAAAGAAAGCGTTCTTGTCTCCGTAAAAGTGAGTTACCTGTTTTGATGATACTACCGCCAAAACCCTGATCGGCCAGTGTGACGAACAGTATACGCTGCGCATCGGCGTCGTATTTCACCTGAATTTGTTCGGTGACTATTGGGTCTCGAATTCTAGGGATTCGCCCAGGAACCCTTGCCCTTCATCTCTTCAAGTACAGTAACAGCCTTGTTTGCTGTGGATGCTGGGGGTACCGCGGGGGGCGGGGGGCGGCGAATGTGTCACGACGCCAGCCTGTTTTCATCTGTCGCCTGCTTGCTTTAACAGTAGGTGGAGAACAGACTGGCTCCTCCATAAACCCAGCCCCTGGCATGCACCAGCAGCCGCAGCGAACAAGACTGTACGCATGAGGAACTATTGTGAACCGCGTACTTTCTCACTGCTAGAATCGAACCAGTTGCCCCCCCCCCCACGTGCACATGATGGGCACGCTGTTTATCACATCACTGTCATTTACTTACCTGCTTCACACAACCACGAAAGGCATTCTTCGTGACTCCGGCAACGTGCCGTTCAAGAGGAACGGAACCGAGGTAGGCGAACGAATGGCCAATCCAATCGAGTTCTGGCGCGTACTGACGAATCTCGTCTTTGCGTCCGTCAACGACTAATGTCAGCTAAAATGTAGTGATTATTTTGGCTCCGCCTACATAAAACGATCCCATAGAATCCCAGAGCTGCTTAGAGATTCGAGCCAAAGTCTCTCCTGCAAAGGGAACCGAAATATGGGAAAATGAACGGTAAGCTTCACTCTGAACTTAGAATCATTCCAACAAAAAAAAATTCAGCACTATTGAACTACTACTACTCCGAAAACCGAAAAGACTTTTTTGCTGAAACGTTGCCTTTACGGGTAATCGATGCGAACACGAGCACCACACTGTTCGGCGCCAGCACAATTTAAGGCGATTGGGCGCCATTTCGGCGCCATCAACTATTTGACCAAATTCTGTATAAATTTGCACCTCAACATTACTTGGTCCACTGATCACGAATATCACATTCGTTTTAAGCGCCAGCGCCATTCAGCGCTCTGCTAAGTCAGTTAGGTTAAAGAGGAGGACTGATTCGCATACCACCATGCTCAACCTTAAGGCGGCGTTCAGAATTCGCGATAACGCGCGTCGGCGCGCTGTAACGCGCGTCGACGCGCTACATTTGCAATAGCGCTTCATTCTCAGCGCCGGCCGCTTGTGTTTTGTGAGAGAGTATATGATAACAGGAGGGCTGGCGCTGCTTTCACACCTTCTAAACCTTCTCAAAGCCCTAGCAACAAGAGCCGATCAATCCAGATAGTCTCATCAGCCAAGGCTACCCTACTGTTTCACCATGCTCTCGCTACAAAGGGCAGGCCGATTGATTCCCGTCTGCGACTGCATTCGCATCTACAGCACTGGAGCGCTGATGCATTGTTGCGCGACAACGCGCGCTGCAGCGCGTTACAGCGCAGGAGTCGTTGCGAGTCATCGAAGCCTGAGTATTGCCTAACAAAGCGCCAATGATCACAGTGCCTTTCACTGGCGCTAATGATCATGGTGCCTTTCACTAGCGCTCAAAAATGAGTGTCTTATTCGTGGTGAGCACGTCAAAGAAGCGCCGTATTAAAGTTTTTCTGGACCATAGTGGAGGAGGAGGTGGGGCCCAATGGTGCCAGCCCAGAAACAAATGTCATTTTCATGATCAGCTTACGGAATAACCCCTGTAGACAAAGTTTCAGATAGAAAATATTTTTAAATTAGTTCTGAAGTAATAATAGCTAAATAGTGCCGAAACCCATATCTTCAATCGTTCCGCTCAATCAATCAATCCATTTCAATCATCATTGAAAAAGAAGCAAAACAGTTCATTCCAACTAAAAACAAACGGTTAGCAAAGTGCAGAGGGGCGTGCATCTCAAATCAGGTACAGACCCGAAAAGTGAACAAAGCAGTATTGAACAGCCCGAAAGGAAATAGTTGGAAAAACAAATAGAAGAGTCATCACCAACAACTTACATGTACTGCAGAAATCCTATCAGAGTGCTGAAGCGGAAGCGAATTGAAATCATTCATAAATTAGTAGGTGTTAATGAATAAACTAGAAAAACATGCACACTACTTGTTTTCAGAGTTGAGTGTTAGTCAGTGCACTTTATTGCCGGTTGGGATTCCTAGCTGCACCTTCATTTGCCTTCAACTGTGCTGTCATACCCCGCAGCGGCTCACCCGCAGCAGAGCAGGGAGTTGCAGGCAAACCACTTGATTGTGAATGACTACCCCTACTGATGGGAACGGGTATTACGGTCCATCCTCCGCTCCAACCGGTGGACATTGCAACTTTCCCTGTGCCCGACTCCAAGCCTTTCGTGAGGTACGTGAGGAGATTCGGTCCTTAAAAAAAAGGTGGGACTTAACAGAATGTCAGGTCGAAATGTCACCGGCTTTCTCCTCTTAGTAATATAGTAGCAATCAGTCGTGGCGGTATTAGGGGCGGCGGAGGCCCGCTTCTGGCCACCATTTTCACCAATAGAAAAGTGGTTAGCCCCTCCGATTAGGGAGAAAGTAACCAAGTGACGGAATTGTCACTGGGACTGATTCCATGCCGCTTGACAACTGTTGGACAGACTGCGACAACGCCAACTTTTCTTATGCTTAGGTATGTGCCCAAGTCCTTAAGAACCTATTCAAAAGATAATGCACGTCAGCTGCCATGTGTCGCGGGCCCCTACACACTTGTCCTCATCAGGAATCTATGGCAGACGGCTACGTCGGTCGATTTCCGGGCGAGCAATTGTAATTTCGATTTTTCGGTTGTAGTACCCGTCTGCAACCATTAGGAAAAATAGCGGAGTTCAAGTCTCAATGAAAAGAACAGCGGGTCAAATTTCAAACCCCTGGTACAACGCATGAGTTATACCACAGGCTTGCTTACCGTACGCTTGAGAAGGACCTTCTGACCCATCTAACAGATATGAAACCAATAAATGTATCTTGAGATTTGTTCGGATGAGCACAGCTCAGCCTTGCAAATGTTATTTCCCTCCCACATGAATGCCGGTATCAATCTACGCGTCCAGAGAGTAGAAGGAGTGGTCGCCTGGCGTGAGCGGAGCCGACGTTTGACCCCCGTACCAGCGCGTGGTGAGAGTACAATACACTCCTTATCCCTGAGCCAGAGTAGGCGTGGCATTCGAACATGGCACGGAATTGGTTACTCGTGGAATATTCCAGTCTGGAACAACTGTCATCTTGTTCTGTGTTGGACAGAGACAGCGCAAAGTTGTCAAGATGAAATATTCCACCAAAGCAATAACACCTTGAGGTGAGTTGAGAATCAGCCCCGCTACAAACGATCTCAGGGATCTCGAGTATACCACTTGCCACTACGCTTCCTCCGCCTTTTATCTTTTTTTTGTGCTAAATCATGGAAAAGATCAGAAGATCTTGGAAAGATTAAATCTCTGAAAACATAAATAAAGAGTCTACTGCGGGGTTGGAAAAATTTCATTAAAATAGAACTTCCCAAAAATTGTTGAAATTAATTTAGCTTCGCCTTGGGAGCACGAAACGGTTGAGTTGCTGGGGCAACTTCCTTTCCCTCATAAATCTTGCCCATGTCGAAACTCCCGTTTGCGACTCTTGGATATAAAAGAAAACCAAACTACCACTTGATGGATCAAGTTATGGGTTGAAAGAGCAAAGCAGATCCTCACAGTCATAAAAAAAACTACGGATGCTCAGAAGACCGAAGGAGCGTTTTGATAGGAACTGCTTCCGCTATCAACATCTCTCACGCCTAACTCCCCTCTCTTTACCAGCGTGTTCGAGAGTCATGTTAAAGAGCAATTCAGCGATCAAGTGTGTGGTGGGTGATTATTCATGGAACCAGTAGCCCGTAAACAACTCCCCAGTAGACCAAGAAACGAAAAAAAAACCTTGAAAACACTCTAAACAAAGACCGTCCTCCTCAGCAGTGGGTCCGGTGCCTTGGACGAGTTTTTGGATGTCGGGCAATCCAGTCAGTCAGCAAACTCGCCGTGCAAAACACGCGCAATAGAAAATCGCCCTAAGACGCTCCAGTAACCAATGTACGTCCGCAATTCCGATTGTGAGTCGTGGTCTTGCAGAACAAATATTCGTGTTCGCAGTACACAATTCACGGCGTCTCTAGCTTCTATCACGCCGTTCGAGTGACGAAAGTGGTACATTCTCTGACAGTGCAGATCCCGAGTGCCAAATGCACGAGGGCATTCTGCGGACTAACCTGATCGCGGGAACTGTCTTTAAGTGATCCTGACAAAACTCTTAGATTCTCATCTGGAAAAGGAATTGTTGAAAAGTCATCGTAGTTAATGAAAAGTAACCATATCAAAAGAAATGGAGATATCATGGGGAAAAACTCTTCGACCAAAAAAAGGAAATCCCCCTGGTCAAATTGTTAGACTTTAAGGCTACTAGAATGTGCAGAAGTCAGCCACCTCAAAGTATGCTGCGATGCAATGATAACTAAACAAAAGAACGCATTTGAAGAAGTTCGTTATTGCATAGACAAGGTTTGCCAAGAGTCGTCATCGAACTCGCCGTGCAACTCGTTGAAAATTCCTTAACAAGTGTGGGCAGTACCGGCGAATTTTGAGCTGGCTATGAGGGCGCCTTCCTCAAGGTAGAGCTGCATGTAACTCTGAAATTGACTCCATTTTGACATGATCTCGATTCCTGATCGATGGAACAACTGTAGTTAATTCAGTTTGACCGAAACTAACACAGACTCCAAAAGACACGCTCTGCTATAAAACGGTAATTTCAACGGCTCAGGTGACAAGTACGTGGTCTGGTTCGCTGCGAATGAAGGGGCGTGTCAGGCAGTATGAGTGTGCCACGGCGCCAAACCTCGTTCCTGCAGTTGTTGAAACAAGTGTGTGACAACAGTTGGTAGAAAACTAGTGATACGAACGAACGATATGATACAGTCTTGTCACTTGCTCCGCTTCCACAACTGGTGAGAACTTTGGCACCGCCCAACTCACCCCGCCATGACCCGCCCTTTCCTTCGAGCTATAACACAAAGGTGAAGAAAAAAAGCAGGAAACCCCGCCCGATATGTCAAATGCAGAATCCCATGCTGAACTTGTGCGAGCGTAAGGGGGCGCTAGGTCGGACGAGTTCTCACAATCAAACAATTTAATGCATATAGCGAGGTAACCGCAGTGACAAAGACGCTGAAGACCAACGCTTTTCATGCCGCAACAAGAATATCATCGCCGATCCGTGAACAGTCTTGAATGATAGGGAGAAATTCTCGGCTTTGGCCTTCAGTGGACCAGCAGAGGTGTCCGAAACGTCATATCCCACCCACTCTTGGCCCGAAAATGTCAGCTCGGAGTCGAGTTTCTCTGGAAGTGAGTGCGGATGCTCATTTTTTTACAGGTTCAGAACTCAACGAGGCGTAACTTACCTGTTTCACAGTGTTTCCCATCGTACTCGCTTAGCGTACAATCACATTTCGGTCCGTCGTTGGTGCTGTAACAACGTCCACCGTTGTGGCAGACGAACTGCTCGCGAGACGAGAACTGAAGGAGCAGTAAGTCATACTGTGACACGAAGACAGAGCCCACAATCACTCTAACTATCTAAGCCGTTCATAGGGGAGGTAGTAGACTCAGCGAACAATCCTGTACAAGTTTCACGTCAAAGTGGTAAGGTAGCGGCGGTAAAGCACAAGGTTGCTCAAGTGACTCCGCCAAAAAGTCAGTGACTCCGCCCACCTGATAGATGTCTTATCTGCTGTCTTACTTGTTTGCATGCTCTCTCGTTGCTTTCTCTGGACTCTCGCCCGATCCATTGGTTCTTTCTCTCGATGGCCCCAAGCAGGGCCTTATTTAGAGCGTTTCCAACTCTTTTTTCTCCTTTTGCCTTTTGCGGAAGAGTCTTTTTCTACGTACACTTTTGGTCTTCAACCAAGCTACTTACTAACTGTTCGCTGGTTCATCACGAAATCTACCTTTGAACAAAAAAAGACCGCAATTCGTACCATAGAGAGGAAGGATAGACTCTATGGCTGAAAATATTTCTATATTTTTTTTTCGTCATCACAGCAGTGCTGTGGAGTGGACAGAAGTCGTTTTCGAAAAGGAGTCGGCTCCGTACTCGCGCTCCAGTGGACCTCGTCCTTTTACTGATCAATAAAGATCCCGTTTACAGTCTCGTTTCCTGCGGAAAATGGATGTGTAAAGGGAAATCGATTTGGCGCGGCGCCAGCCCGTTTCTTTCCTTTTTTTTCTGCAAGCGAAAAGAACGTATCACATCGTTAGCATGAGCCGTTTACACTGTTGTCTTCTATACTAGCTGTGTCGCCTACTCGCTCCAACAGCTAGTAGAGAAGAGGCTGGCGGCGCGCCAAACGCAGCCTCACTGACACTCCTTTTCCCTAGCAACCAATGTCTATTTCTTGTACATGATGTATTCGTCCAAACTGCAATGATCGTAAGAATGCGCTTACCCCCGTCGGCCTGCAATAGTCGTCCTCGTTCTGTCGAGCTCCGTGAACGTCCAAAAGCTGCGGCGATGTCACTCCTTAAAGGACGTGGATGAGATCAGAAGTCAGTTTGTGGAATCATTTCTTTGAGGGGTTCGATGATGTTATTTAAAGGCAGTTGGCACGATGGTTTCCTACTTAGCCTAAAATGCTAGTAGGGCGCTGTATAGTGGGGAAATGGCGAAAGAACGGAGTGAAACGGTCAAAATCCTGCGAAGAAAAAGCCTCCGTTCTCAGTGACTTGAAAATCGATTTCGGACGAGTTTCCCGTAGGCATCTTGCCAATCACCGCTACCGAAGATACGGCTGCATATGTGTACCCATGTATGCATGCAGCATCACGGCCGCTTCATACCAATCCCTTCGCTTCATAATTTGCTTAGCAAATGAATGAATACGAGCGTCAGGAACGGTCGTCCATTTGTGGGCGGGCGGGCGTGGCGGGCGTAAAGTTGTGGCTTGATAGGGCCCTTATAAGGGCACCTTCCTCGGGGAAACCGCTATGCAGCGCCTGCCCAGGGTCGCGGAATTCTATCCTGCCAGGAGTATTGATCCTAGTCGTCTTGGGGGATTTATCGTGCCAACTGCCTTTAATAGGCTTGATCATATCACAAACATCAGTGCAAACCTTGGGGATACAACCGATAGACGAGATTTCGGATGTTCCCAGCAAGATGCCTTGCATATCGACGTAGTGGTGAGCTCATAACCGGCAAGAGGTGCGTGTCCTGAAATAAACGCATGTTAAGGGAGAGACGACCAATATCTCAATTTTATAGTCCGGAAAGATTGAAGTTTCCTTAATTTTTCGAAATAGCGAGGCGGTGAAGAAAGAGCGAAAATGATAACGTGAGCAGAACCAGCAACCAGCTGCAACATACGCCACGTGCCCGGCTTTCATTCTGACTTGCCGAGTCGTATGAAAGGAATCCGCTCTGTGCAGTATGTGCCAAGTAGTTACAATGCAACGAAATGATCTCATCTCCACATCTAATGGTAAGCTGAATAGCATGGTGTACGATCACTTGAAGGTGGACGTCGCTCATTGCATGACCTGTCTACCTGTCCGCACTCTACTAGCTGATGACTCTTATGGCACAAAAGCGTGTCGTGATCTACAAGAGGATTGTAGGGTGGGGCATTCTCAACCTCCACCGAGATTTCGCCCATTTAAATCGCCATTACATGGTGCGCTTGAAACTGCAGAATTCACTCCGGATGTCCTGAGTATTGGTTTTGATGGATTTTTTCAAAGTAACAATACCTGGCTAATCGCCTTTGGAAGGTAACTGCACCTTTAATTGTGACAGCTTTTCCAAAGTGCTCGTTATGTGCACTTAACGTTGAGAACACTGCCTTCTATCCGGACCCGATAGCTCCCAGACGAGAGAAACGGGTCTGCTTACACTGTACATATACTCCGTTTCCTGGGAAAATGGAAGGCGTGGTGGAAGGCGTGGTATTTGAACATGGTGTATGAAGCGTTTAACGTGGGATGTTTTCTTTTGAAAAAACTCTCATCTTGTCTTGTGTCGGGTGAATACACCACTACAATCTCTCTATATATAAAGCAGAAGTTGTTTGTGTGCCTGTGCTTTTGTCTGACCGCCTAAAATTGGGGTTTCGTGGAAGATTCACTTTAAGGGCACTGATTGTGCTTGGAATAGACGTGACATGGGCCAGTATTCTGCAGAGCACACGCAACGTCACCTAAGCTCCGCCCCAGTGGGTGGGTTGTTCGCCGAAGTAGACGAAACTAAGAATAAAAATTCTCAAAAAGGATCTGAAGCAGCGCAGGAATTGGGGAGTTTGAGTGAAGCTGAGCAACGGGTAGGTAGATGAATCGCGAAGGAGACACCCGTTTCACACCCGTCATTCGGCAAATCCTTAACTCTAATGAGGGTACCCTGGCAAAAAATTTGGACGACTGCCTTCTGGGGGGTGATCGATCCGACTCCCACAAGGAAAACTCTAGGGGAATACCCACTTCATACGCGGAAAGAGGATCGCCCGGGAACTCTAGGGCGACACCCACTTCACAGCTTCACGCGCGAAAGAAGGATCGCCCAGCGAAACCAGGCGATCCGACTGGTGGTCCCAAAATTGCATTATTCCACTAGATGCATACTCAGACGTAATCGGAGTAGGCAGTCACCATCTTAGTCAGGGATATGTACAGTCCTGTTCGCTACGGATGCTGAGGCGCGACGCCAGTCCTTTGCAAACTGTTGTCACTTGCTCTCTCTAACAATTGATGGAGAAGGGTTGGCACCGCGCCAAACCCACGTCAACCCTAGTTTTACCAGTTCTCGAGTTTTTTCTTCATTACGGGTCCCGCATAAAAAATATATTGGCAATCGATTAAGATGGAAGGCATAATCCCTTTCCGCGATTACTTGACGGCTCTATGAGGCACTAAGCGGCACATGTTACGACGATTCCTTCGATGCCACCTATACCTACGCTCCTGATCTTATTGGACCGGTGCGGACGGGGAACGGGGGGAAGAGTTCTAACTGACCCGCTGTTAGGTCTACTAGCACCCTTCTCCCTCAAGTGTTTGACAGATATTGGGCAGTCCTTGCTGGAATCTGAAGATCATGAGCATTTTGTATAGTTCTTCTGTAGGTTTACGAGGGTTAGTAGGTGGAACTTTATTAAATCGGCCTAACGTCTCGACCCGTTTCGTCGTTTTCGGAGGCCTAAAAGTGGTTCGAAGTTCCGATTTATGGTCTAATCCACCAAGCGCCTCATCTTCTCTAGCGGTTCCGACGTTCCGTCGGAACCTCGAAGAGAAGTCCAAGCAATCCAGAGAACAAACTCCCCCGAGTTTACTTTTAAGCCTTCGAAGAAACGGGTCGAAACGAAACGGGTCGAAACGTTAGGCCCATTCAATAGTTTCACCCACCAACCTCGTAAAGGCACAGAAGAACTGACACAAATAACAACCTACTATGCCGAGGTTGTGAGAAGAGAGGAGCTTGTAGATGAGCATTCTTTGAGGCAGCCGAACTTTTATCCGTGAGATGAGCGAAGTGAGAAATCTTAATGACAATAAGGGACGGAAAGCGGAAAATCATCAACAACTCTGAGGTGACCTCTAGTTTTGAAGACTCATGGTACGCTCACACGCATTAAGGGTGTATGTGACTATCAGCCCCCAGCTGTCGATGTGTCGTGGTTTCCCGAAACTGCACGGGGTTAGAGTACAGGGCCGTGGGAAAGTCTAATTCGTCCATGCTCCGCCTACCGTTTATGCTAACAGCCGTTCCGCGCGGCGCGTGTCACGCGCGGCTCTCTTGGTTTTGCCAGATTTCGGCGGCGGAGGCTAATGACACACTGAGTACATGGTGCCCCAGGCGGACCTAATGACACACTCCACTGAGTCGGCGGGGGAATTCCCTGAAATCGGGGAGGTGAAAGGCGTTATGAAGGAGTGATGAAGTAATGGGGCGGATTCAGGGAGCGGTGAGGGGCGGAGTCGGGGGCGAGGTCGGGGGGAGGGTAGGGGGAATGAGAGGTGAGGTACGTCGAAGAGGATTAGGCGGAAGAAAGAAAAAACCGCATGAAAATACCTTTCCAACAAGTTTTTCAATACGTCCATCTAGTTGTGTTGGGGCGAGCTGGTCCTCCTACTGGCGATCGCGGCGATCGCCGCTGCTAAAAAGTATG
>MU913708.1:19933-30367 GCA_036418165.1 Cooperia oncophora | reverse complement strand
CATTGTATGACGTTTTTCAAGCCTCTGAAAATTGCACAGCTGTTCCAGGCTGAAGCGAATACTGTGGATCCTTTACTTGTTGTCTTTTTTCTCTTCCCTCCCTTCACTATGTCCAGAAACAGCTGCTACAGTCTTGAAACTTAGTACAGTTTCTGCTTCGGTTTTAAGCGAATACAGCTGAGACCGGACCCCAATCCCTTCTCGATCCGTCCCATCGATGTCACTCATTGAATGACGTGAATGACCTTTAATGAATAAATGCAAATGTGCTGCGTTGTCCATAAGTGGTCCTTACCGCACGCTAATGCCCCTCCTTTCCCTTCTGTCATTCATCTGCAGGAGATGGACAGAACGCCCGCCTTTAAGAGAAAAGAAGGTGTTTCTGATGACTCAGTGTTGTCCATTGCGATGTGCAGTAGCCATTCTGGAGCCTTCCCAGGAGTAGAATAGTCCCTAGCTATTGGGCCGGGTTTATTGGATTCAACAACCATAAGTATTCATGAAATTTCGAGCCTCAAATCTCCTGCCTACATCTCGAATCTGCCCTCAATTTTAACTTACATTTTGACTACCTAACCGCCTCCACTTTCTCCGGAAGCTTAGAGATTGGTCCACAAGGAACTGAAGCTACAGTATATTCCGACTACGACTGAACGATACCTACCTGGTGGTTTACTATACTACGGAAAGTGTCTTCAGAATTGTAAGCGTTCTCAAATGTTTTCCTGAGTTTTCAGGCTCTGAAGGGGCGAAGAATCCAGAATGTAAGCCGGAAAAACTTGTAACAATCCTAGAATAACGACTATCCGTAGTGAAGCTACAGTAGTTAGAGATCGTTGTAGCCCCTTTGAAATAGGTTAGCCATGCCGCAGCAGAAACGAATTGAACCATTCACAGAGTGCCGCCTGTCCACGTGGCGCATTTCCCTTTGAGAATGTCGGGAGTTCGCTACGAGATGCCCATTGAACCCTTTGGGAATGGACTGCGGCATCCGTTACCCCAGAAATTATCGTTACGTCAAGCCGGCCTCATCTAGGCCTCTGCATCAGGTCCCGGTTCTACCCTGGGCCGAACAGAATGCGGTTGAGTTGGAGTATTGCGTGGCGTGAATGCGCATGGGAAAAATCCAAAAAATTTCTGGCCAAAGTTGCTGCAAGTGCTGGCTAAGCTACGAAGACCGTGCCCCCAGCGTCAGTCAATAACAGCCTGTATCGTAAGGGGTACAAGGTTTTCTTTCTATATCGACTCATTTTGGGTTGATTGCCTTCAGGAACACATTTAATTATTGCGCAGAAGTTCTAATCAGACGAAGATCTCGCCGTCCAGTTACGTTGAGCCCAACTCAACCATCAAGCCTTACCAGGAAGTGCGCCACACGCCATCCTTCTGTCTGTCTGTCGCGTTTGTTTGCTAAATATGAAAAAAAAATCCTCCCACGAGAGCGTATTGAGATCGGCCGCCCAAAGTGCCAAAACATCTCTACAGTAGCCTTCTTGGGGCTTCTCGCATCACAGTTCTCAAACACTTGACAATGGTCCCGCTCCTGTGCGTAGTATATTCCAGTTGTGATCCCGGATTCTCCCGCTTACAACCACTCAGCAGCACTCGTCAAATCAGCGAATCCAGCCTTCTTGACCATCCTTCATACCACTTTTGCCGTCTTGAAGTGCGCTAAAAGCGTCAAAGCGGCTGCAACTGCTCCGTTTCGCTCGACGACGACGACAGCCATCGACCGCCATCGCCGCTAGGACAGCAGGCGACGTCGGAAGAACCCGAAGGAACCGGTTATGGTGTCTCCGGTTGAAAGCCGTATAGCCTCCGCTTTTCGCCTCGTTCACATACGTTAACTCAACGGAAGCGAGTTCACACCCCGTTAGAAACTCAACTCGTCTTCGATTTTGCTGTGTTCACAACAAAATCACCATTGCTTCGTTAGAGAAAGTGTTCGCTTGGTCGTATTGATTTTCAGTTGCAGCACACAGCATAAGCACAGCTGGAGGCGTATGCAAACTGAGTTCGCTACACATTTCTCTGCTCATTTCGGCGTCGTCGGCTCATTCCGCAAAGGTTTAATGGGGTCGGGTTATGAGGATGGGGTTAGCAGGCACCTGCACAGCTGAGGATAACCAGACCTGCCGCCAATAGGGTCATTACCGAGCCTCACCACTTATCCCTAATTAAAGGACGTTCTTTGGAATAAGCCATGCCATATGCTGCCACTCAAAATTGTGAGATCCTGATTACATGGAACTCCCACGTTGCGCTGTTTATCCACAAACAGGGAAGTTTCATTCCCCACTTGTCTTTTACTACAGAAGTAAATGTCCTTACATTGTAGGCATGGACTTGTTACTTTTCTTCGGCAGTCAAAGCCCCATAAGAGACCTCTATTACGCAGCTGACAATAGTTCTCGATAAATTCCAGTCTCTCGGTTTTTCAATCAAATATAGTGAAATAGTAAATAGAGTTATTCTAAATTTCAAATAGAGTTATTCTAAATTTCAATTTTTCTCCGCGAAAAGCCATTGTCGAACTTTGTTCGCTATTTCTCACGAAAAAATCAAATTCTACAGAATTAGTTGATTTATTGCACTTACTTCACGTCACTCACTTCATTTCTACAAAATTCTTCTACTCTGCCTTGAACTTCCAGACACTATCATTCCCACAAAAGTTCACTCCTTGTTCAAAGGTCCCACCTCTGTGAAAGATTCCAATGATTTTTGTCCTTGACAATTTAACTCATCCCTAACTGTAGAACTTATTTAAAGAACAAATTTTTTTTTGCACGACACTTCTTTTTTTTCACCTTCCAGCGTACCTTATGGACTCTGCGCTACGAGTGTTCTAAAGCCAGGCCTCTGCCTCATCTTGCCTTTTGTGTTTCTCTCAAATCACGTATTTTCAGACATACTGCTGGGATTCCTTTACGGGGGAGGTATTCTAACGAAGTTGGCTGGCACAGAATATTTTTGCTTCGTTGATTTTTTATGCGCTATGCCGCCCATCTCTTTCTCGGTTGTATAGGGCCGTGTTTTTTTGTATTTCGACCCATCCGTACCCTGTTTGCAGGTGTCAGTAGAAGTCCCTTTCCATTGAATCGTTGAATATTTTTCTTTCAATTTTCAATATTGTAGTGAACTAGTTTCGATTATATTAGCTTAAGCAACTTTTAATTAATAAAATACGCAGAGCTCTTATCAAGTTCCTGCCACCCACCACTAATGTTCCCATCCTGCCCCTATCTTACTGCTTGGAACCAACGTCCCGACGTTGCTGTGGCCGGCGCTATGAATTTAGTGGCCCTTCCCTTCTAAGGCTCCTTATGTTATCTTATCAGCTCTTATACTTCTAGGCCAGCCACCACTAATGTTCCCAGATCCCGCCCCCTATTCCTGGCTTGAACCAACGTCCCGACGTTGCTGTGGCCGGCGCTATGAATTTAGTGGCCCTTCCCTTCTAAGGCTCCTTATGTTATCTTATCAGCTCTTATCACTTCCTGCCACCTACCAATAGTGTTCCTGCCCGACCTCCTACATCACTTATCAGTTTGAGCGCACAATCGCTGTTTTGAAGGAAGTTATGAATTTCCGGTCAAACACACACATACAGACACCCACATAACGTAGCATTCCACAAGACAGCACACGCACACACATACCAACAGACAAACTTAGCGAATTATACTATAGTTAGATAGTTATCGCATGATATTATAAGAGACAGGTTTTTGTAATTATAACCAGCTTATCGTTCTTTTTTGTTCCTTTGTAGAAGGTAGGTGAGGGAAAACATTGGCTTTTACATGTCATTCCCTCCTCAAAGGCACGGTCGAAAAGTAGTCAAACGGCAAAATTGTTCCTTCTGAAGGTTTTTTCTTGGTATGAAGCCTTTCACCCATTTGGTTCTAATTTTCTGATTTCTCCTTCAAATCGTAAACGATTCACTTTCACTGTCTGCAAAAACATAATATTTACAGGTTCGCAATTTAGCGCGTTTTCATTGCTTGTATGTGCTGTGCTACTGCATGAACATGTGGTAATTAAAGGCACTTGGCACCATAACTTAGTACCTAAAATGTTAGCAGGGCGCTATAGAGTGGAAAAATGGCGAAAAAACGAAGTGAAGAGAAAGTGTGAAAGAAGCAGGATACGAGCATTCAGCTATGGCTCGTCCATTTGTGGTCGAGCGGGTCGCGATTGGCGTTACAGGTCTGTATGCGTAGTTTTTGATTAGGCAGCCTTTTAAGTGGGAGCTTTCTTGGGGAACGGCCTACGCTCTGGCGCCTGAGGGTGGCGCGGGATTCCTTCCTGCAAAGCATGTTAATCTGGCTCGTATTAGGCTCTCGCCCGAAAGTTCTCAGCGCTTCGAAGTGTTTTCACTTAAGCGATCATAATTTCTTATACTCATGGCTTGTAATCGAAATAAGCCACCTTGAATCAGCAACACCTTTGCCAATGTGAAACGCGGTCGATAGATTGCCCATCAAAGAAAAAAAACTGAGGCGTCGGAGAATCGGCACCAAAATGCCACGAGGCTTTTTTGGCCTGGTGTCCTGATTGCATGAAGTATTTTCCAGAGGAATTTCTGAAAATGTTTGAAAAGGTGACAGTCGGTTGGTGAAAGGTCTAGAGAATATGGTGGGTGAGGTAGAACTTCAACTCCCAATTCGTTTATGGATAGTGATTTGTGAAACGTGTGGGCGGGCGTTGTCATGCAAAAGAATCGGACCCTTTCTGTTGACAAGTGCTGGCTGCAGCTGACGCAATTTTCGGTACATTTCGTCGATTTCTTCACAGTAGGGTTCTGCTGTGATGGTTTGGCCTGGTGATAAAAAGTTATAGTGGATCACACCAGCCGATGACCACCAAACCGTGACCAGAAATCTTTTTTTTCGTGAGGGTTTTCGGCTATTGGAAGTGCGCGTTGGTGGCTCGTCGGGATCCAAACGCATTGTACGCAAGAACGTCTACCTCGTTATCAATATCATGAAATCCTTTTCAATCACTGAGATAATTCGGTCTAGAAAGCGGGTGTTTCTTGCGCGAAAAGCATGAAGAGGAAGTGGACGATGCCCTTCTGCGGTCACTTCAATTGTGGATACCGCCCGCCTATCTCGGGGTTTTTTATCCTTTTCCGATGCATTTCAGACGCTAGGCAACACTAGGATTTGCCAACGAACTACCTAGCTTTTCTCTCTCGAAGTGTTTGGGATGGGTCAGCCTCCAAAAATCCTTAAAATCCTCGTCAGATATTGCTTTAGGTCGACCGCTATGAGGTTCATCTTCAAGGCTGAAATCTCCAGAACGAAATTTGTTCGAACCATTGTCGCACAGTGCTTTCGCCAACACTATTAGCCTCCCCAACGTTAATGTTGTCCGAGCTGTCTTTGACTGCGAAATTGAGCCCATTTTTTAGTTTGACAGAAAAAAATCGTTCCCAAAGTGTGCCTTCTTTTGAATGTTTCAAAACGTCTTTGAAAAAAAGGGGTCAGCTCAGCAATGGTGAAACGACAATTATAATCCCCAGGTTAGCGCAAAGGAATTGACTCTTTTAGGATGTAACTACTAAGACGCAAGGAGAGTGTTTTAAGTCGAGCAACTGGAATGTCAAAAATAGTAAACAAAACGCTGAGAACTTCGGACAACCTAATATTAGGAGTTTTCATCGTGCGCAACATGGCCTTTATCATGAGGACTATTTCTCTTTAGTGTCATTCTGGGGCGAAGAGGAAGTCAAATATATGAAAAACAAGGTTTTTAAGGCCTGGTCTACACTGGCGCTTGAACCTGTGCTATCCACTCAGTGTCCCGCGCTGGATTCAGGGCTCACCTGAACGATTGTGCTGTTCCTAATGTAAGCCTGGCACATTATAGAAAAACTAACCAGGCAGCTCATCTTTTGTTCTTCAATTTTTTGTCTTTATTTTAAATGTTTGACAAGGGCTATGTGGAGTGAGCACTTCCGCTTCATGGCTCTCATGAGGATTTAATTAGCTTCTTCTTTTAGTTTAAGATAGTTACCCACGAGATAGGCTACTGCTTCATTTTGTCAGCTCTGTTCCATCTGAGCTGCAGTTCCACCTTAAGACGTGAGAAACTCACTGAAACATGAACCGTCGCAGTTGGCCTCGTTCTACGTCTCTAACCGACAACCTTTGACAGCGTCAACGCGTTTCATACACCTGTCACTCGCACTGGGTAATTAACCCCAGCGCTGACGACAGCTTTGAAGGTTCAAGGCGTCCCGCGGTCGTGGGCCTATGTGATCCTTCTCATGAGCACTTTGGGCAAAACCATCCTCTCATTTGTCGATACATTCCTCGTCTATTACTCATCATCCGTGGAAGAAGTCCGCCAAAGGTTGTGCCTTTGGACAGATTTGCGTGGGAAAGCTATCGATTTTCTTTTCTATTTTTTGGTGGTCTATTCTATTCTCGATGCTTTGAGCCATAGGTGATTCTTGTTGCCTTTTTTTCTCTCAACATACAGCTGTTTCTTATTTTGATTACACCGTCTTTAAATAATCTGGAAAAAGTTCAACGTGTATAGTGAACGTTTCCAAAATCACTTACAGTTTCTGGGACTTATTACCAACTACCAGGTCTGCAATTTCAAGTTGTACAAATTCATGGTGAGATGAGTCACCACTTTGTTGGCTTTTCAAAACTGTAGAAGTAAATAGAAGAAAATAGGTCTCATTGTATTACGAGAACGCAGAGTGATGGATCAGGGACTAACTTGGTTCTAGTCCTGGTTCAAGTCTTTGACCCATAACTCAACATTTTCATAATAATCCGTTCTATAGCACCCTAACCCAGTATGTCTGAGGTATAGGTCCAGGTCCTGCGTAGGATCGAGTGTGGCTTACAACTTAGAATTTTCATTACAACTATCAGAGTGAAGATTGTGGCTCTAAACATAACATAGCCAGCAATTTTTTGAAACAACTCTATTAATTTTATAGTTTCACCCATCCATGAGCCACCTACATGCATTGCGCTCTTATGTTGCCACAACCTTTCGCCCCAAGGCTTACTCGACTTTTTTTCCCAGAAGCCAGTCTTCGATTTGTCCACCCCGTCTCAGTTCCGATTACCATTGGCGTTTTCAAGTAAATCTCGTCTGATACAGCATTCTCCTTGATTGTTCTAGGTGTAAAATTGTCAGTTGAAAAAAATCCTCTCGAAGCCAAATGCGATCAATCCCTGTGAAAGTAATGTCTGAAAGTTTTCTGCACATAAAAACATGCTGTTGTGTAGTGAGACGAGCTGGTTCTATGTATGAGGTAAGTTACAGAGAAAGCTTTGTAGTAGAAAGTGAACTGTATGTCAAAGAATTCACTGATTCTCTTTCCCATTTCAACTCAACATCTTTACCCTTTTCGAAACGGTATTCGGATCATCGGACGATCGTCGAACTACTGCATATTTTCTTGATCAGGAACGATTTCCCATTCTTTCAGCCCGGGATTTATCCTTATGCAGACCAGAATTTGATATTGTTCTTTCATAACAGCGTTCTTGCACTATCAAGAAAGATATCCCTTTAAAAGTGTTCGGAAAGCCTGGTAAATGACTTCGAGAGGGGTTGGGCAGTGTGCTACTCGTTCAGTGAGGTAGTTTCTTACATAATTTGTAAGAACACATGGGGTAAATATCGTAAATAGAAAGTTCCTTGAGCCTTGTGCAACTGAATAGGGCCAAATTAGCCATGATAGTGAATTTCATTAGGCATTCCAATTTGCTCACCTTCGCTTGTGTGTTTATTCTCAAGACGTGAACGTGACGTTTGCATGCTGGCGGAGTCACGTGGAGCTGCACGAGACCAGACGCCAAGAAGCTTGGTTATCAGGTGACCGTGGGTATTTTCTTACCCGGCGTAATCCCTTTATCTATTTAGTCTGCTGATTAAATGAAAAACATTTTGCATTCCCTTTGTTGCGGTCATGATAATGCGTGTCTAGATCAGACCTTAAAACTGCCAGTGTGGAATGCGCTCAGCACATTTTCTCACAAGTTCGATTCTGCTTCCGGTCAATCGCCTTTATTCTCCACTTCAGTTTGCTCGAATAGAGACACCCCGGATTTTCGCGAGGTGGCGATTTTCGCTCCGGACCCTATCAACCGCGCATCGCTGCTTTCGTATAGACGCCCTCTGAGCACTGGGTCAAACGGAATGCAACGTCGCGGTCAGCTATCGCTCTGACTTCTCGCCGCGGCTTAGTTTCTAAAGGCAGCGCTGGTCAACGGGTTCCCTTCGAAGTGCTCTGGAGGAGTGGAGTGGGGAATTACCAGCCGGGCTTTCGACGTTAATCCCTGTCGACTCCCTATTCTCCCCGGCGTAGATCCCTCCTTAGTTGATGTTGCCTCCACAAGCCAATGATACATTTAGTTGGGAGCCGGCGTTACCCAGCCCTTGTGCCATCCACCACTAGTATTTCACCGTAGCTCTTCGAAAGCACAATCTCTGTTTCAGCGATATTTATCACTGACTTATAAGGCAAACGATATTCATCTCGTAATTGTTGACTTCTTCTTTTCTTTTTTTTCCCTTTCTTTCTTTTGCGTTCTGTTTGGCCTTCTATGCGGACCAATGGCTCTGGTGAGGCAACTAATGCGTGCCCAGCGAATAATGGAGAGGCCACTTGTGGAGTCCTGTGAATTCTTGGAAGTAAGGCGGCTGACTTACCATTCCGCAATTTCACAAGAGTTTATAGGCCCATAAAGGTAGGACTTTTCATCAAATATGTACAACAAACTAACGAAGGCGCGAAAAATGTCCCTCCAACCGAAAAGCGGCCAGTTCTTTACTTTTTCTCTTATTTCTGTGCTTTCTCTTTTTTTCCTTGAATTTCTTAATTTTTTCGATTTTCTTTGACCACTGCCTTGGACCGTACCTCGAATTTCCACTCTTATTTCTAGAACGCACTAGTAGATCGAAGCAGTTTTTTTTTTCATTTTCCCATGAAGTCCTTTGCTGAAGTAGAGAGTAAAATATAGCGAACAGGTTCGGGTCCTAGAAGTACAGTGTTTCTCCGTTATCCACTGCTCATCTTCATTTCGAGCTCTAAAATAACTCGTTCGCTCAGAAAAATCTGATAAAACGCCAGTAGAGTCACTCACAGTACCTTGAAAAATTTGGAACAAGTCGAAAATCGCCTCTTCTGCTAATTCTGATGTTCTTAATTTGCAAGTATTCCGTGGCACATTTGTCTGAGGAATGCAATCCCCTTGAATAAATTGGAGAGGTTCCTAAAAAACTCTTGAAATTGGCTCCTGGTTTGTTCCGAATTGCTTTTTCGCCACCTTCCCCCCCTCCCCTTTCCGTCGGCTTCCGAAAAGCGTCATGATTCACTTTTAGTATCTGCGTACTTTTCTCTGAAGAGTTTTTTTTCCTGACGAGCTCGAAGGAAGTGTACCATGGCAAATTTAATTTCTTTTTGAGGACATGCGGGAACTAAACTATTCATTGCTTCTATCCCACTAAACTATTCATGGTTGTGGACAAAGTGCAACTTTCCAGAGCCGAATGAAAAACTACCTAATAGCTCATTAATCCACACTACACTACAACTTTCTTTCTTCATTGGCTCTCACTGTGTCTGATCTCTGGCGATGGCCGTCCCGTTCGGTTCAATTTCGGCGTTAAAGTGGCAATTATTGGGGATCCGGTGAAGGCGGCAGCGGAGACTTTTAGCACTCGATCCTATTACGTTTGTCCAGCGGTGTGACCAGCGCCGACAAAGCTCATTAGAATTGCATAGTGGCGGCATGACTTCGACAGGTGAGGTGACCTGCCGAGAAACGCCGCAGTTGTTCTCAGAGGGATTGGTCTCGACTTCTTGGTAAGGAAGTTTCAGCTCAATAGCTACAGCTGCATCAGTGGATGGAGAGTAAGGGGAAGCGAGAGTTGGGAGGCTGCGAACGCCAATTGCAATGAATTCCGTGCGCAGTTCGGCTTGGTGGGGGCACCAAATGGTGCTCAGCGGAGCTTCTACAGAAGACCTGAAATTCCAGTGACGGAAGTTACTCGCTTTGCTGCTTCGCGATACTTCACGGGTCTCACCAGAGTAAGACCTGTAGGTCAACGTGAACCGAAAAAGCACCCTAGCGAGAGCACAAAATGCTCCCCCCCTTTATCCCTCCCTCATCCGATCAGCGCCTGAATACCTTGGTCCTTCGTGATTAGATTCAAAATGCTCAGTGCAGGATGCCGCAGGAGTAGCTGCCGCCTCGTAATAAGGCTTTGCCGTCGCTGACGGAGCTGAAATTTCATGCGCTAAAATTACTACGAGCCCAGTAAACTACGGGCGAGTAAACCCAAAATTGTTTGCGGAGCGTCCGGAAACGGAAATTGGATAGTGGACGTGGATGGGTGGCTTCGGGTGGTCAACAGTCTTATTTAGGCTGGGGATTCGCCGTTCTCACGAAA
>MU913708.1:0-15898 GCA_036418165.1 Cooperia oncophora | reverse complement strand
CAACAGCCTTACGTTTGATTCTCCCTGAAAATCTCTGGCATCAACCTATCTGGAAGCAATTTTTTGTCGTAGGGCCTACAGCGACCCAGTCATCCTATTGTTTCAGTCCTTATTGCCAGTTATTAGTTCTTTCCTTTTCAGATAGTCTTCCATATCTCCTCTGCTGTCCTTTATTTTTTATCCTCCTTTTTATCCTTTTCTCCGGAGGATTCTTTATTTATTTACTTTGTTTTATTTTTATTTATTTATTTACTTATTTATCTATTTAATTTATGTTATTTATTGATTTAATTTATTTATTTACTTATTTGCTTATTTGTTACTTCTTTTTTCTTCTTCTTTCTCTTCCCAGTAGGAGCAACGTTGAACTTTGAATTTTTGGAGAAAACTCCCTTTTTCACCCAGAAACGCTTTGTAGAAGAATTGGTGGGTTGTGGGGAAAATCCAAGGGGATGGGAAGCTGTTGGGTGGGATTGAGGGATGGGGAAGTAGAGGGAGTCGTACCAGGGTAGGAACTTCCAGGAGAGCTTTATATGTTGAAGAATTTTCCTCAGGTGGCAGGACTGCCCTACCCCCTAGGCTCAGATGAAGACCCTCATCTCACTGGCTCACCATCGTTTTCCCTGTGGGTTACCATCCTTTCTTCGCGCCGTACCTTACCAAGGAAATGTCTGTCGTGGTTTCATTTGTCCTCTCAGCCCAACCGCAAATTCGCCCTACCTTTTGAAATAGTACGATTTTTTTCAATTAGTCCTCCTACTGATGGGCCACCATGCAGGTTTCCTGCAGATTTCATTGGTTCTGCACTGTTTGGTTTGTAGACTCAGTTGCCCGTGTCTGTTGTGCACTGCCAGTCTATGAACAGCGTCGTGTACTTCCCACAAACAGTTTTTGATCAGCGCTATTCGTTTCCCAGTTCCCCCAGCCGTGAAACCCAGAAGATTTCTTCCGGGCTGAAATCATCTATTGGTCCGCTTCATTTTTCTGGCCAGGTCTACTCGTCATTTCGTCGCTATTGTGTTCACCAGACAATTGCGTATTGTTGCCTCAACAAGATAATAGATGTTTTTCTGATTTCTGCTAAAAAAGAGCGGGGAAAAGGTCATTAAAGACAGTTCCCGCGATCAAATGGTCCGCGAAATACCTCCAAGCATTGGCATCATTGACCGCACCCGCAATGAATGTACCACCATCGTCTCTCGAGTTAAAGAGATTGGAGACGCGTGCAACCACAATTACTTTCACTTTACAAGACAACAGCTGTCAAGCGGAATTGCGTGCGTACATAGCGTTGCCTGGAGCGTCGTAGGGCGATTTCTATGCTCTTACCGGGAACTGGTTGCATCTAGAATCCTGCTGATTGGGCTTGTCCTCATGATGAACTCCTCCAAGGCGCCGGCCCCACTGTTGAAGGGAGTCTGTGTTCAGGGTGTTCCAAGGCTTTTTTCATTCTCTTTCTCTACAGAGTTACTCGTGGGCTACATGATTGAGCACCTACTACCCGTAACACTTGGTCGCGGAAATTGTCTTGGTGGGGTCACATTGAGGGGCTAGCTCGCTGTTATCCGCACCGTTGTGATGTCTCACTGGGAAGGATTCCTCTGAAGCTGTCGCCGCTTCAGAAGTCTCCTATCTGCATTGCAGCGCCTGCAACTCTTGTCTCGTACAAGGAAGACCCAGAAGGCTCCCACACACGTGGAAGTTGCCGAAAACATGTGTTCCTTGGAATAACAACTATTCGGAGTTTACGCTTCTTTCAACATAGCGGAAACATGTTCCTTCCTTCCCTTACTGGCGAGCTCAGAGGACGAAGACTACGACATGTTTGGTTCCAGTCTAAGGGTTACGTGCGATACGGGAGTTGAACTACTTCTTTGCCTGTTGCCTACTAAATTAATTACCATTAACCATCGTTCTGGACAAAGTACAACCATCTGAACTTCCTGAAAAAATCTCATTAAAGTCTAATTAGTCTACACTATACTACACTACACTATACTACACTGCATTTTATTGCTGTTCGAGCTTTTGGAACTTCTACCATTTCTTGTTCCATTAATGAGAAGCAGAAATGCCCGGAATCCTAATCAGAAGTATCCAGGAGCTTGGTTTCGTTAGTTCGTTCTCTGGATCTGCCCATGCAGTTTTTCTTCAGTGCTACTAAGAAGACGTAGTGTCGGTACCATATCGGGGCTCACTACCAAATGGCATTTTAGGGACAAATAATTAGGCTTTTGCCGTTGATCAATCCCTTGCCAGGATGCGGCACACATAACAGTCTTGCTGACTGAGGGACACTGGGCGCTCCAAGAGGGATGGATTTGGCGCGTCGCCTGCCAGCTTCCACAGTCGATGAAGAGGAGGCTAGTGCCGCGCCAAACTCAGCCCACCCTAAAACGCCTCAGCGTCGGCATCGAACAAGGATGCTACCCTTCCATTTTTCAGAATGGTTAAGATTTATTGAAGGCTACGTGGTCTTTACGATCTTTTGCGGTCAACCAATGCACGATTCAGTGTCTTTACCCTCCCAGGCAAGTCTGGCATTAATATAGTGGGTCCTCCACTGCTTCAGGAGTAGGAAGGTCTTGCGTTAGCCTACGGTGGAAAGCGATTCCAGAATTTGACCCGCTCACCGCAATTGAGCAGGCCACATTGCCTTCTTATGTCTACCTGCTTTTTATTTTAGAATTGCCACACTCGAAAAGCCCCAAAGTGATAGTTTGTAATTTGCGGTTCACACTGGGCTGGCGGAAGTACATTCAGTTGCCATGTTGTTGATCACTGTTTTTTTTTGTTCTAGATCCTGGAACAGTTCTTGATCAGCACTATTCGTTAATTGATTCCTCAGCGGTATTCCCCAGTGAATTTTGTCTGGGTTCAAAGCACCCATAGGTTCCCCTTTTGAGTAGGGTCAAGTGGGGCCGCTTAGCTCACCCACTCACGGAGGTGAAATTTTGGGAAATTTCCGGGGCTGCTGGCCTAGGCTAACCAAGTCTGCCATCCTTCATTGGACGAGTTAATAGTATGAAATATTCTATGCAGGATTCCAATGCAGGGCAGGATTCTATGGAAGGAAGGAACACTCACCTGTGGAATGACTAGTCTGTACAAGTCATTGTATAGGAAAATTCCATTCAGAGGGCACCAAGGGCTCTGAATTGTAGTATGTATGCTGCTCGGCGCATCCCTCCACAGACTGATCAGCGCCGAGTATTTTTATGCTTTATTCGGATTAAAGCAGTTTAGGAATGACCTAAACGCTAGATATGCTCGAGAAATTTGTGTCAACACCCTGTCAGCATCCAAACGCTTCTTCGACCTTGTGGGACATGAGTGCGTAGCGCCTACTGAAGGGAATGACCACTTCCCCAACTCTCAAATGCTGTAAGGATATGGCATGGAAGCCACCAAGCTGAGGGGTTCAGAGCGGCCCTTGTGGCGTAGTTGATAGAGTTTTCGCCCGGTAAGCGCGAGGTGCGAGTTCGAGTCCCGCCTGAGGTCGGACTTCTGCCCACAATCCATCATTCTTGGGATAACTTCCATACCCTTCACTAGGAGTGCTCCTAGAGTGCAACTTCCCTTCTCTTCTTGGGAAAAGCCTTGCCTCAAAACTACAAAGCTGCAGGCATATTCATTTCTCCCTTATAAACCGCTCCAATCCCACCCTCCTCTTCTTCTGAAGGGAATTGGCGAAATGTTGATTGGTCGAGAGGAGTTCCTTTCCTCTTTCAATCCTTCACATTTTGCCTCTAACCCACTCATTTCTCCTGACGCTTTTCGATGCGGCTCTTCTATATGATGCTATGGCGCGCAACACATTGAATCCTTAATAAATAGCTGGCTAGTTCCCTCTTCAGCTGTGCGGCTGACGAAACTTCCTTTCTCTTGGGACCGCATAATTGCTGTAAAGCCTGTCCAATGGACGCACTTGAACGCGTGCCGCCTCACAAATCGTTGTTCGGTTCCCTTGTGTAATCCAAGGTCTCAACTTTTCTTTCTTTTCTCTCTTCATTTGTTTCGCTTAAGCAGTGATGCGCCTAATGCTAAAAAAGTGAAATATGCAGAATTTAATTGATTGATAAACTTCCTCTGCTTCTTTCTACTGTGCTAATATATTAGGGTGTCCGGAAAGTTTTGAGAAAATTCGGTCATTTTATTCAACACATATTAACAACAAGAAAAGCGAAAAATCAGTAATCAAGATAGTGGCCCTTCTTAGCCACGACGTCTCTCTACCGATTGGGCAGGGCATCGATACCTTTCTTTCCAGAAGGAAGCAGGCCGGGACGCAATCCATTCATCGACCATACGCTTGACATCCTGATGGTTGTTGAACATCTTACCCGTAGCGTAAGCCTGGAGACTCCTGAAAGCATGGCAGTCACAAGGGCTAAGGTCAGGTGAATACGGAGGATGGGGCAGCCATTCGATTCCTAAATTCTCCAGCGTCAGTGTTGGAAGAGCAGGGCGTCCGCATTGAGGTGCTTCATCGAGGCTAAACTCTCCCATTGCGAACTGGTCGTACCACCTGTAGCAGGTTGCAAGAAAGGGTGCATTGCCATCCATCGACGACAGCGACTCGCCCCCCCCCCCCCTTCTCGCTTGGAAGCTGGCAGGACGCGGAGTGGAACGGTACAAGCATTTGAAGTAGAGATACGTCGACCTGTAGTGTCTGTCGCACATTATTCGATTGGTTACAACAAAGGCTAATGACGAAATGAAATATTGATCAGCTGCTGATTTGATCTACAGACAATCGTCTATCTTCCCATGTTTTGATCTACAGATTTGCTCAGGGCCTTTCGCTCCGCTACGCTTTTCCAAAAGAGAGCAGCGAAATTTTCTCAGACTTTCCGGACACCTAATAGCCTGACTGTCAACTAGTAACTTTCTTTATATCCTGCTTGCCTTCTGTTTTGAAATGCCGGGTAATCTCAAACCTACGCGTAGTCCATAACAGCGAAGACAGATTGCAGCATGCGCTGAACACTACTACTATTACAGGCTCAATGAGACGCACTTCGGCTGAAGGGTGACCATTCCAGCCAGTCTTCTAACCCCTCTTGAATCGACTTCTCATACCATACCTGTTGACGAGGCGCGGAAAGCGGCGGTGTAGTGACAAAGCTGCGCCCGCCTTAGCCCACTTCGTGCGCGCCCCGGGGTAAAATCCCAGCGGAGGTCCACACGCCACTTCAACCAAAGCCTTGTACCCTCTGGGTTACGCCGTAAATTGGTACCAGTATTCGTGTATGTGGAACTTAGGAACACGACTCTGTACCAGGGTTACAGCATCGTTGTGTGGAAACACATAGGGGAGGGGTCGCACTTATCGACTGGGGAGAGGGGGGTCGTATTTGGTCGTTGTTGGGAAAGGTAGGATGTCGTATGTGGCTTCAACAGGAATTATCCGCGTTGAGAAAAAATTTTTCTCCCAATGTTTGATTTCTCGTGATTTTTCCTTTCTGATGTTGTCCTATATATCCCACTCCTTTCGCTTCCCCCTCCCCGTCCCCTCGCTCGACCGGAAATCTTTTGGCCGTGAACAGCACTGCGAAAATGTGGGAATCCTGCGTAGGGAGGTGTGTGGCGGAGGCGCGCAGGGGCGTACCGAGACCCTACTTTATAGAAGGGTCCGTTACTGACACCACTATTCTCACACATCACTGACGCCTGTGACCCTGGCTTAGTAACACATCGGCTAGCCTCGAAAGTACATTGTCATGACCACATCATCTAATAAGACCTCATGCGAATTCTGAAACATGAATGTAGAATGCGCTACCGGCATTCCCATAAAGCGATTCGTATCAACGATTAAGACATTTATCCTTTGTATCCTATTTTTAACCGTGTCGCCTTGGCTGTCCAGCAACTAATCGTGTGGGTTCGTGCTCTTTTCAAGTTCTGCCCAATTTCAAACTCAAGTCTGAAACATGGCGCTCTTCTCGGCTTCTTTTTTAACGCTCTGAGCTTCTTTTCTTGCCAACGTGAACAAGGCACAGCGCGGTAAATGTTGCAGGTTTGCAGGTCCACAGGAGCCGTCATTATCGCCATGTACTCAATTTCAAACCAAACACCCTGAGCAAAGTTTCAGGCGCGGCAGTCAGTAGCGCACGGGTAAAGTAAAAGAAGAGCCTTTCGAGGAAAGCGCCATACTTTACGCAGCCTATCAATCAGGTCAGGCTCTTTTACGCCCTCCGTGCTGATAGGCAGACATTCAAAGCGCACAGCCGGAACTTCGCGTGGAATCCCAAAAATTTTCGTCTGCTACACTCTATAAGCGCTTGAGGATGCCTCTTTCGTTTTTCTAGGGCTCATTTGCAAATCGCCCGTCAGAAGCGAGAGTTTTTTGGGCGTCTGGTGTCGCGCGACACATGCCAAATTTGTCCTTCATATATTTCCGCCACGAAAAGGACGAAATCAGTGCAATCACGTTTGACGAATGTCGGTGAAGGCAATTAAATAAGGATGAGGGCCTGAGCATGTATACGACGTCTAGTACTTCAATTCGTCTAAGATTTCTGCTACAAAGAAGGGGTAGTGCCATCAAATGGGGAAAAGACAACCTGCCACCTCATTCCCACTTAGTACAATGTAATTGGTAATTCGGACCACAGTTCGTATGCTACGTCGGTTGCCGGAAAAAACAATTGGACTTGCCAAACTCGTTATCTGCGATTACGATTTGACGGAAAAAATTATCTCCAATTCGTCTGGATAAGAAAAAGAGCAGCTGATTAGGCTGTCCTCCTTAATAGTGATTCGCGTCGGAACCCCCACATTCTACCAGATGGTGGTGGGATGGCGTCGAACGGATCTTTCCATACATTGTCCTCTCTATTTTCTATAATCTTGTTGTTTTTTAACAATTTCGCAAATCAGAAAGCCTGCGGCGAGTACGTCAGTTCCAATTGAGTTTTCTGCGGAAGCGATTGTTGGACGTCACCAGTTCAATTTTGGGCTCCCTAGAGACCTACTGGTTTTGTCTTTTGTGCCGAAAAAGGAATTCAGGGACGTGAGCTGATCTCTGAGATCTTGTCTCTGATACCTGAAAAATTGTTGAAGACGGTTATAGGGCTTTATGCCGTGGGTCAATCCTTTGTTGGGATGCTCTGTGACAGGGTACACCATCGTTACGATGCAAACACGTAGGGTCGGGGGCGTTACGTGGCCGGCCTGCGTGGAAGGGTCGTTTATATCGTCGTTGTTGGGACCCCCGAGAGGAGAGGGGTCGTATGTGGCTTTAAAAGAAATTTGCCGCGTTGGGAAAGATTTTTCCCGGTTGTCGACTTTTCGTGATATCTCCTGTTTCCCCCTCCTCCCCACGACAGAAAATTTTTGGGTGAAAAAGTAGAAAGTGTGGGAAATTGGTAGGTAGGTGTTGAGAAAGGCGGGGGGGGGGTCTCCTTCGAGGGGGTATAGTACTGACACCACCCTTTTACATGTCTGTGCATCGTGTTCCCATCTAGAATAGTAGCAACTCTTCTGATGCGATCTGGCCTATACAGTGACTTGCGAAGGCTGGCCGTGGTCAATAACCTTGGGCTTGGAGAGGGCACTCGAAGGTTTTCTCGCAGAAGTAGAACTCCGGTAACTCATATACAAGCATCTTCCTTCGAATTCGTTCACTAACCCCAAATCTGCCACACCCCTTGGTCTTGGACGAAGCCCTCCATTGCAGGGATCCCTTTTTGCGGGTATGGGTCATTTCAATGCTCCCCCTGCAAGTTTAGTAGCACCGCCAACCGATAAGCACTTAGCAAATCGGTGCTTTTATGTGCTCATACAAATCTGGTGCCAAGCAGTCAATACCAAAGAGTGGAAGGCTCATCTGGGCCGAGCGGGAACTGATCCGAAACCGAGGAAGACAGATTTGGTGCTTGTTGCAGCTATACCACCTGCGCTTCGCATTTTAGAAATGTAGAGGGAGTTCCCCGGAGAAAAAGCGGAAACAAGTTCCAAAAAATGGGCTCTCAAATCCAGCTGGAGATCAATGCGCAAGCACAGGCATAGCTATATGTAGTTTAGCATAGTGATAGCCTATTCATCGAATTTCTTCTAGGTTGGGGAATCCGTTCATCGTTTCGGGGTCAACTAGTTGGTGAAATGCCAAGCATTGAAGAGAGAATTCCAGCTTCGACAGAAACTGCGGTATGGGTGAAGTACTCATTTATGTGCCATGTCGATTCATAGCTAAATCGAGTGCATGGCGCATACTAAGGTTGCGGCAAGGGTGCAAGGAGTTCTCGCGCTAAGGAATGTGAATCTCAGCTTTTTAGGGGGTGCTTCGGAAAAGGCACTTCAAGCCGAATGTTCTCCCTGAGCGAATGTCCACAAAATTTCAGCTCAACTTAGGAAAAATGGTATCATATGAAGTTAATAGTGCTCCCAACTCTTATACGTTCTCAGCGCCCTTTTATTCCGAGACCCAGCAGTCGCACTTCTCTCTTGAAAATGCTGCCCATGTGTGGCGTAGTGTAGAACTCTTCCTTGAACAAGGTCAATTGAAAGACAAGATCTCATACGCAGATATTTCTATCTTTTTTCTACTTGTTAAGAATGCTAAGGATCAGCCACGTTCATCGAGCTCCTCCCCCATGCCGATCTCCATCTTTCCCATTTCATTTCATTGTCGCTAGCTAGCTTTGCGGTTTCACTCGTCTGTACACACTCTTGCCGGTTCGTGTGCCTTTTTGTCGTATGCTTCTACCCTGCTTAAGACCACCAGGGTCTCATTTAGAGCGTTCTATATAAATTTTTGTGCTTTTTTTTCCTCATTGCTGAGTTACCTTCAGTACATTTTCTAGTTTGAGGGCCTCAACTACTTACGATTTTCTTCAATCGGTTGAGCTGCTTTCCGAAAATTAAGGAATCGTTTTTGATAACATCAGGATGAGTCCTCCATTAGCATGTAGGCCAGTAGCGTCCCCATTTCGAAAAAAAACACGCTATGGTCCAATTATGTCCCAGGAGGCCCATTTTCGCATCTTATTGTTAGTGCGCTCGTCGCGCCTCACAAGCTCTCTTCCAAAGACCATTAGTATAGAAGACAGCCATAAGGACAGCGCCCGCGATCGCCATTTGCAGGCTGTAGGGCTGGGAATCATTAGATGATGTGAGGGATACTTGTGAGAAAAAGGGAATCCCTACCGTCAGTAACGCCCCCAAAAATAAGAATCCGTTTGTCTTTGAGATTACTGTGGCGTGCGAGGCCAGAGCGACTGAGTCTAGAATGAAAAGTAGACATCGGTGTGGCTAGCAAAATATGCTTAATATGGTGCCACTCTGTATGATAAAGCGCAGAATCATGAAGGCGGATCCACCTAAGGGGCGGAGCTCGGTTGTCGTCGCGTAAGTATTGAGCATTTTATCAACTACTTTCAAGCCTTACAAAAGAGAGATGCACAACGGTTGCAGAGCGCACCACGTTGTGCAAAGAAGAGTCAGGATGAGAAAGCGCAAACGCTGTTTCTCACAACCAGTCATTAGATGGTAGGGTTGAGAGGTGCCAAGCATGCGTGAATAAAATTTAAGGACACTCTCACAATCTAAGTGCTTACGGGTTGACTCAATGCAGAGAGGAGCCAAAAAACTTGCAGAGCACTTCTGAACAGGAGACTACTCTCAGCAGTGGGCACCTGAGAGCTTGGCATCCTAATCAGCAGGAATTCGACGTTGCAATCATTTCGCACGGCAAGAAGAAAGGAGTATCACTTCGTACGACGCTCCAGGCGAGCGCTATAAATACACCCACGCCACTTTGAGCCATTGTCTGTAGAGGAGAATAGGTAATCGCGCGTAGCCAGTGTTGCAATAATCACGCGTCTCTAGCTTCTTTAACTCGCCGTTTCAAGTGACGAAAGTGGTATGTCCTCTGCGAATGCGGAACAACGATGCCAGATGCACGGAGTGCATTCCGCGAACCACTTATCGCGTGAGCTTCGTTAAAAGAGCCTACCAAGTAATGCTCTAATGCCTGAGCAATTATTTATGAGTCTTCCTTGTTGCTTCCTTTGCTTCCTAGAAAAGTTGCTACAGTTCATGATCAGCTTGAGAGCGCGGGCATACTAGACAGGTAGTAAAGCCCAAACCTCCCCAGCCCCCACCCTTCCCATCCCCACTAGCCTACATTCTTGTGGCTTCGTAAGAACGTAAGCCAATAACTAGGCAGGTAACAATCTCGGAACGGATAACTTTTGCAAAGTCACGCCTGTTGACCGTCGCATCTCCTCCATCCCTAAGGAAGATTGCTAGGTAGGAACTGAGATGGCTGAGGCATCTTCATAATGAACAGGGATGGATGGATGGATAGGGATGGAGGTGATGGATGGCAACAGAGCGTGACTTGCCGGCGACTCTGGCGACCTCAATACGTTCCAAAATCTTCAAAACTGGCAGGCTTAATTGGCTTACAGCTCTCTGAATGAGTGCGGAACAATGAGCGATGCTTCTTGACCGTATTCATTCCTCAGCGCCCCCATTTCTTCGGAAATCAAATGGCGTAGAAGACGTGGCGATTGACGTCAAAGTTGAATTCAACAATTGAATTTCCCCCTACGCGCGATGACGACATATAATGTTCAATTTGCGAGGTTCTGAAAACATATGCCTGTCATTCTTATATATGACCAAATCTGGGAAACAGGCCGAATAAATAGGATTTCATTCACCACGCACTTTTGGCAATTGTTTCCGAGAAAATATTTTCCGATTATAACGTCGGACGCATTCTTCTAGAGGTAGAAGCTCAGGAAGACCCTGTGAAGTATGAAACGAGCATCCAAGATGACTTCTAGAACGGGAGACAGACAAGAGAACCGTAAATTACCGCTTCCTCGTGCGCGGCAATGGGCGCGACGTTTCCTTAATTGCCAGCCTTTCGAGATGGCAGCCATCGCAGGTATACCATGTAGACAAGGACATGGTAGACCCTTATGTCTATTTTTGGTCATAAATTATCTGATCTCGACCAGTACCATCTAGAATCGTCTTCATTAGCGGGTACGACGTCGCACGCGACGCCCACTGGCGCGGGCGAATTACGATTCTCTTGCCACATACTCGTCTAAAATACTGGCATACACTTGCCTTGAGGGTAAAATAAGACATCCTAATCACAGGGTTTAATGGTTCTAGGATGAATAGGCTTTGTGATCGCTTAACAAACTCGATTCTTTTGCGCTCTTAAGCCCTCGTAAGAGCGTTCTCGATGCTGGATTGCGTTTTCTTGGAGGATCGCCATGCGTTTTACTTCAGTCACTCTCCTAGCTGTATTCGAACCTTTCATGATAACTGTTGGCTCCTTACAATCACAGCGCGGCTGCCAGTAGAATGGAGCGCGATATTTATGCTTTTGTTGTTAAGAGACACAAACTGTGCACGCATCTAGGGCTCTAAACCTTCCAGGTGGGGATGGAGGTGCACCAGCTGCCAGTAGAGTGCGACTTCTCCGGTCAAAAATGCACAAGAACCTATACTGGTATTCGAGTACCGTTCCCATACTCCGCCGCGCTGGCGCACGATCAGCCACACGCGTTATCATGAGCAACGCGCTGCTTTTCTGCCACCCCTTAATCCTACTTGTTCTCTACAGCTGAGTGCGTGTTTTGCTCAGCAGATTTTAGCACGACGCTAAGTGCCTCCACAGTGGAATATAGCGCGAAAGCGAGTGCTGGGAGCGCACTCGGCATCACTGCTGTTCAGCCCGCATTCTACCACTTCTGGAAGTTGAGGACAGCACGCTTCTCTTTGATGTTAGACTTCCTCAGAGAAGTCTGGCACCATAAATTGGTGCAGCTACAATAAGTACTTTGTATCTGATATTACTATTTATTTACCATTATTGAAATCTTGTTCTCAGGGCATAAGACTGCGGTACCACTTTTAAATATTGAACTTTTTTGGTTTGTTTATTTCAAGGAAGTAGTCTAGTTTCCATTTCGCACGTGCTCTTAAGTTGCCCTTTTCGTTTATTAAAGCTAGGGAGGCTTGATTATTATCGGCGACAGTCGATCCGGGAGTTACCTCACGAACAACGGGAGCGATAGTGCTTGTGCCGCTACACCACCACGGTCCATAACCGCCCTAATTCAGAAACCTCTTTTATCTTCAGACCAGTTTTTCGTTGTTTTCTCTTTCTAGTGGACCAATCATATCTCTGTTTTCCTGATTGTTGGTTTATTGCTAGTTCTTGATTTGACTTCAATGTGTACTTTTGTCACATATACTTTTATTTTTGGATTTATCAACTCATCACATTAAAGTGCGCCATTAACTGTAAATACATTCGATGTAGCACTATCAGTACAGGTTCAAAGAAATGAAGAAGGCAAACAACTACCGGATAGTCACTTTGTCTACGAAACTGTATAGGCTAGTGGTCGTTAGGAAGGCTGAAAAAAAGACAAAAATAGAGGAAGTACGAGTATCAGACACATCAAGTTTATTACTTGCTCTTAATATACTGATGGATCAAAAGAAAAAGTTCTCAGTGAAAGGGGTTCTGCATACAACCAGTTCGAATGATCCTTAAAGGCATAAGACACGATAATTTGGTACTCGGTCTAAAGTGGTAGAATGGGTGCTATATAGTGAGGAAAATGGCGAAAGAAGCGAAGTGAAACGGTAAAAACCAGCGAGAAAGTACTGTTCTACACGGCTCAGAGAGCAGTTTGGACGAGTTTCCCGTTGGCATCGTGCCAATAACCGCTACGGTAGATACGGCTGCATGTGCTCAAATATCGCAGCCACTTCATGTCAGCCCCTTCGCTTCATATTGTACTTCCATATGAAGCGATTCGAGCATCGGTATCGGTCGGACATTTGTGGGCGAGCAGGCGCGGTGGGCGTCCAGGTCGGTATGGCAGCTTGATAGGGCGCTACAAGGGTACCTTCCCTGGAAAAAGGCGCCACGCAACGCTTGCTCATGGGCGAATTCTGTACTGCTAGGCGTATTAGTTCTGGGGATTTATCGTGCCGCTTGCCTTCAATGTGGAGCAGGATGTTCATTCTCTCATTCCTGTCAGGCACTTTTCAGTTCTTTCTGTTCCTCCCATATAGTTTCTACTAGTATTTCCATTCTCGAGTACAGGACCGAGAAAAGGCTTCAGATGTATGCAGAGCGATATCTGAAGCTTGGGGAGGGGGCAGTTTGCTCTTTCGCTGCTTCCCATCATCGTGTTCATTGCTCTACATAACTGACAAGTAGTTTGTACTAGTTTGTACACCCTCGGACTGTTACCACTTCACGGCTTCACCAGATTTCTTGATATTTCGGCACGACAATGTAAAGCAGCGAAAACATAAAATGCCCCTCCGTGTCGCCGTCTGTGCCCTTCGGATTCCCTGAATGGTCGTATAATGCGTCTACCGCTTATTCTGTACCGTGTGAACCCATTCGCCAGGGATTTGTCCTATCAAAAGGGCGGACTAAAAAAGGAACATTCGTCTGGGACCCGCGACCACAGCCCATTCATGCCGTTAAGTGTCCTCTCTCCATTGCAATTATGACCACATTCTCACATTTTGATTACGTTTATGGATGCCAAGTGGTGCTAGCTGCTGACGATCCCAGCTTCAGCCGATCTGAGCCTCCCTAGGGAATATTTAGTCTGTGGTCATGGGATGGGACCTAAATGGAGTCAGGCAAGTATCTCAAGTACCTAAAAAGTCTGAGATCTATAATTCTCTTTCTGCGGCCGTGGAAGCACTTGTAACATTGTTGAAGTCCGAAAGAAGGACGAAAGATTCTCTAGCACTAGCAACGCGCTTTAATCGCGGTCATTTCTCATCTCCGTGCTTCTTCGCATGGCCGTTTGGGATTGCGAGCTTAGTCGAGCTCGCGCAGACCCGCCTGCGCTGCTCCCCGACGGGAATTCTAGTACTCTTTCTTCATACTCGTCATAGTCAGTTTCCAGAATATGTGCGCACATTGATCGAATTGTTGTGTTTCTCCTTTGGAATTGCGAGAGAATTCAATTACCGGCAACGAATTTGACGGCAGCAGCAACAGGGGCGTGTGCGAAGCGGATTATTTTGAAGGTGACTCTTCCTCCTCCTTCGCTCTACCCCCCCCCCCTCCCAAAGGTCCAAGAACCTTCTTTCTCGCCTTAACCTGAAGGGACCTGTTTTTCCCTGATTTTTACTAACCCCCAAAATCCACCCTGACGGTATTCCTGAAACCCCTTGTTGCAGTTCCTCCGATAAACCTCATTTCCAGGGTAATCGATTTTATCGTGCATTTTTCGTGGTAATTTGAGGTGTCATGCCAAATTGATCGCTGTAATTACCTGAATCAGGTGTGGTAATTGACGGCAAACAAATCGAGGTGGCCTTGGGCCATTGGGTCGGGTTGCTGTCATTTTAACTCGCAATAATTGCGCTAAGTGCTCAGGACGTGTCACGACCATGGGACATAACCCAAATTTGGTCCTTTTCGTCGAAAAAAATACCGTACCTGAAAGAAGCTTTGCCTCTGCTTTTAGACCAAGTGGTCTCCCTCTGCTTTGTGTTTGCTCTTCTATGCCTCTTGGTTATTATCAACTGTCTGCTTTTGATACGTTTTTGTTTGGTTTCCAACAGACCAAACCATGTTTACATCATTTGGGAATCTCAGCCGGAGGAGGAGGGGTCGTGCTTGGTTGGCTTGGAGGGGGTCGTACTTGGTCTGAGAAAATTTTTTTGATAGTTGATTTTTCTTGTTCATCCCCCTCCCCCACTGGGAGAAAGTGCTAGGAGTTTGGGGATACGAAAGTGGTAGGTAGGAAGAGTCCACGAAGGAAGCGGGGGGAGGGGAGTCGTATTTCCCGAAAATTTCCCCAGCGGCAGGACGTGATCTGCTCACCGTCTGTTATCCTACGTCTGCTATTTTTTGCAACGTACCGTAGCGAGTTCAAAATTACCCTGAGATGCAAAACGCACCCGGTTTTCACTAGCTAACAAATAGAATTAGTTCGGAGCGTGCTCCTCAATTTTCAAGGCCCATTTTTTTTCTGCTGTTTTTCCCTCTACGTCGGTTCCACGTGAATCGCTCTGAATCCTTCTATGCTACAGAACGCCAGCGAAATGACAGCGAAATGAAGCCCAGCGGAATCGGGCCACTGTTAAGGCTTTATAAGAGCGCTCTTCCCCTTTAACAAAAGTCTAAAAGGCCGGAGAAACACAGCCGATGAGGAAAGGACAATGTTTGCTTCCGGTTCCGCCCATAACGCCTAATGCGCTCTGAGCACACTATGGTAAGGCCCAGTCCCATAGGAAAAACTTCAGCTGAATAAATCCAATATCAAAAAATTACTGCCATGGAGGTAGTCTCATTCCTCACATTGAGATTTTATCCTTCGAAACAGGCCGTCGAACAGCTGTTTCTGCCCGAGACGTGTAATAATGCCATAGCAAAAAGTAGGAGAATCTAATAATGAAGGGTAAGTCTTTGTCACTGATCGATTCCTTTTTCGAACGCGTCACGCATTTCACTTCCACTCAGAACTTTGTGTTTATTACAGATGTTATTAATTAAATCGAAAAACTCTTCATAAAACTCAGTGCTAATTGAATGCGATATGGCCTATTCAATGGTTTACGGGAGCCAGCTAACGTACTATTTAATTCTTATCCTCTCGGACGGGCATGGTACCATCCCACCATTCCTGGAGGGTAAAAGGCTCGGTCGGCCGGGTGTTCGTGGAGCGGAAAAATGGTAATCCTCGATCGGCACGACGTGGTTGGCGTACTCCTTGCCACTCGCTGGCCCTGTAGCTTTTAGGAGATTCTGTTGAAAGCAAAGCCTAGAAATATGATTTGACTGCATTCGAACGGCAGGCCAGGGCACGTCCTGTCGTTAAGCGAACTTTTGCGAATACAACTACCCCCCCCCCTCCGACATGCCCCCCTTTGATGC
>MU913707.1:11037-27714 GCA_036418165.1 Cooperia oncophora | reverse complement strand
AATGCCCACACAGGTCACGCGTCTGTGGCCATATAAAGTCGTCATCCGGGCAGTTGATTAGCCGGCCAAAGGGTCGCGACGCGGCTGCAGCGCGTCACGATCGCGGCGATCAGCTGTTTCCAGCCTAATTTAGCAATTTTCTCCCTAGTTTTCACTGTATTTTCTTTTTTTAGGTTAGTTGCGTTATTGTCTGTATGAAGTATATCAAGACGTGAACTTTTTTTGTTCTTGTAATGGGGTGTTTTCCGCGATTTTTTGGTATTTGTTTAATTGTTTGTTTAATCGTTTAATTGTTCGCAAAAGTTAGAAAAATCTCAATCATAATTTATCTTGTGAAGACAAGGAACAGCTAACCTTGAAAAAGCAGCCAAAAACAGTGAAAAGTAGGGAAAAAATGACTAAACCAGGCCGGAAACAGCTGATCGCCGCCAACAGTTCCTACGTACGCGGTCGCTGCTGCAGCCGCGTCTGCGGCCCTTTGACGACCGCCCTAATCAACTGCCCGGATGACGAGTGTAGCTCCCCTTGAGTGACGAAAGTGGTACACGCCGTGCGAATGCGGACCTGGAAATTTGCAGAGGCATCTCGCGGGTGACTTGGTCGCGGGAACTATCTTATATCTTAGTACGCTCCATATCGAAAAGATGGGGACTGCTGTTTCATTTGAGCATGATGGTGAGAATTTTGGAACAACTGCAATCCTGTCTTTGTATAACACAAAATCGACCGCAGTTATATACTCTAGTTCGCTGCGGACGCAGGGGCGTGTCATGCAGTATGAGTGTGCCACGGCGCCAACCTCGTTCTCTGCCAGGCGGTAGAGCGGGTATGCGACAACATTTGGTAGAATACGAGTGATACGAAAGATGTGATATAGTCTTGTCACTAGCTCACGTCAACAACTTGTGGAGAACGGGTTTGGCACCGCGCCAGACTCATCCCACCTGACACGCCCCTTCGTTCCAGCGAAGTAGGCTGTACATATTTAATGAGAACATCAAACGAAAAACGCATCGCACACCATATTTGAGTGATTTATTCGAGTGAGGCCATATTCTCTGTATCCCTGGGATATGGATTGTATTATAACACCACCCTGACAGAATCTCTTTTGTTGTACACAATTCGTTGGACATACAAACAGTATTTTAGGAAACAGGTTTACCGAAGCTGTCGTGGGTTTCTGTTGTTGTGTTCATGTAAGAGTTGAATGCTCTGGTATCCACATGTATAGAAATTGTTCACGAGCAAAACCCCGCACAATGTGCATGTAACGTGGCTATACTCGTGGTTTTATTTTGTATCTTGTTCTCTGCGATACGGTGAATTCTCTAGTCGAATGCTGCTCTTGGGCTGCAGCAAATAACACCCACAATGGAATCTATCAAGTCCCGGCCAACTTCAAGGGTGTCGGTCAGAAGAGTCACATTGTGGCTGCGAGAAGTGGCGTCGCGCGCACTATGTGCGGTCACGACAGGGGTCCACGCGGAGTACACCCTCGTGGTGGAATCTTACGAAGGGGATCGTATTTGACCGCGAAGAGGTGGGGTCGTGGGCACAAGACTCAGTCAGAAGTGGGAAGAGCAGCAGATGACGTACGACCACTCATTGATAAAAGGTCTATTCCTGGTTCTTACTGTTAGGAACACCTGAAGAGACACTAGCAGACAGAGGCAACTTGCAAGCTCATAAGGGGGAAGGGCAATGACAATATGCTAGACGCTTATGGCGACGTCATGAATTAACATACAAACGAAACACAGTTTCGGACCTTTTTCAGCCGCAGGAGCACATCTGCTTGCGCGAAGAAGCATTTCCCCGGTGTTGCCTTGCCAATACCTCTGCGTGGGGGTTAGATGCATGGCGCAATTCAGAGGAGGTGTCAATGGCCGCCGAATCAATTGATCCTACTAACTTCGAAAAAAATGTGCTTCCCGAAGCTCACTCGAATCTTCGTACAAATTGAAAAGGTACTGCGTGTGAAAAGTGGTTTTTTTTTCATTGTCCGGAACTTGTAGCAACAACATCACGACGGGAAATATTTCAAATACTGGGTGTGAATAGGAATCGAGTTTTTTTTTCTTCGAAGGCGGAAGACTTCAGGATCCTTGCACAGCTTTTGGTTTCTTGAACGATTACATCTGAAGAAAGTTATGGGTGTTCAAAGCAAGAAAACTCGTGAGTGGCTACAAAATGCAAACGACGTGAAAACGGGGAGTTAAATAAGAGAGGAGGAGCTCTGTCTCGACAAAGGCTCTAATCAACCAACCCTATTTCTTGGGATAGCTTTTCGCAGACACGCTTCATTGGAGCATAAAAAAGTTTCATGTGCAATGTGAAATTCTGGCCAAACTAGTTAAGATGCGTGACTTGGGCTTGTACTAGGGTTTTGAGCTACTGTAAAAAGTAGTTTTCGAGGTAATGTGGACTAAAATTTGGGACCAACCGATCATTGGTAAGCAGGCGCTAAAAATGAGCCTGCTAAAAATAAGTTCCTATTCAAACCAGTATTGGCAGCATATTAGATCGTCCGGGATGGGAAGCAGGGTACATAGTGCCGGATTTTTGTCGAGTCCGTGCAACCCCCTCCCTTTTAGAGGGTTGGTGCGACCTCTCTGGTTCCCTCCTCATCGACCTGTCGAGGAAGGGGGGGGGGGTCATAATACACATAAAACAGGAAAAACCACTTTAAGTCAACAACCCCTCCCAAGCTCAGAACGGAATTATGTCCCCCGCTCCTAACAACGAACCCTTTATAGCGTCCATGAAACAAGAAAATCAACTATCAAAATCAGTTCTCCATAACCCAAGCACGCCTACCCTCCTCCAGCGACCAAATACGACACCCGTGTTGGGAAATCCCCAACAACGGTGTGCCCTGCCAGAGAGTCCTTGCCGATGTTTGGGGTGGACTGGAACGAAAATTCTTATTAGGCAGGTGTTTGGTAGATGGTATATTTCCTATTTGCTGAGAGTTTGTCATCATTATGTAATACTTCTATCTCACTCTCATGTGACGTTCTAAACTCAGTTTCAGAAAGGTCTGCTGGTGCTAGTTGTGGTCCTTTAGAGACCACTACTATTTCGTATCCAAGATATTTTACTAAGAAGGGGACAAATGACTGTCCGTTGGTGTAGTGTTCACTCTATGAGATGGATGCGGAAGTAGGTGCAAACCACTTCACTGGTTTTTGGCAAATTTTAAGTGTAGTCCAGCATTACTCTAGAGGAAAGCACGATTGTCTAGGCGGTTTCCCTCCATGTCTGCTTCAAACCGTTTTCATGTGAACGATCCAGAGCTGACTGTAGTATCCTGTCGCACCAGCATACAATGGTAAATACCATCCTAACAATGGAGCATGACTTCCTATAAGAAAGCTATGGCTCAGAACGGTTCATTACGATCTCCAGAAACAAATTATCGATCTTTTTTCTCCATGTTATTATAGACATCCTTCTTCTTCCATCGTCATCACACACTTCCATTGAGTTTGCACATCATATCTCTGATCTAAATGCATATTGTAAAATGCAATCAATCAGTCACTCGGGCTCCGCTTGGCTCGTAAGGTAGCCTAACGTCAAGACACCCCATTGAAGTCAGGCCACATCGAGCACTTATGTGTGGTTTTACTGGGCACCACAGATCCCCCCTCCCCCCACATAGCGCGTGACATATTGTGGTTTTGTTGCAATGAAATTTTTGAATTGTTAAGCATCACCAGTGAAGTATCTGCTGGAGCACTAAGCGTCTCCAAAAACATATTTGCCAATAGAAAACTCATAAAATGTTCGTACATTGCTCGTTCATTCACATCATCGCCCTCTTGAACAACATCACCTTTCCGATTACTGGACTGCATTTTTGCTATTTTCTAGTGCGAAAGGGGGCTTGAAACATATGTTGTTCCTCTAATTTTGCAGCAGTCTTGAGCAAACACAAATCGACATGTACTGACTTGAAATGAAAAGAAGTATACTAGAGCCTGAGTCCGAGCCGTTTCAGAAAATTTACAACTTGGAGAAGTTATTTCATTTACTTCTTGTATCATAGTTGTTATGTCCAAGGCCTCAAAAATCGCCAACCACTCCGGACAACCCAACAAAATATAACGAGGCACCAAAAGCTCAAAAAAATCCAGAATTTATTAAGGACTTTTTACAAGAAAGGAGAATGAATAGAAACTTCTGACAGCTCTCATCGAGAACCTCTGAGGTGCGTAGGATAGAGGTTGCCTTTTTCCGTTGAAGTGAATTTTTTTTCGAAAAGTATGTGTGGAACTGCACTATATACCTTTGTCCACTGAAGTGTAACATCTTTTTCTGGAAGGATATTACGAAAACAAGACTGTCGCTCTAGTGACCGGCTCCACCCTCCAACATCTCGTTGCCGTGACAACTATGTCAACTTTATTAGCTGATTCGTAACTACTATAGTTCCAATACTGAGTCTTTGATTGTCGCCTTTCTCCAAGAAACTCCACTTCAACTGACTATTTCTGTCATTTCACTTACTCCTAATTAAAGGTTTAACTGCCCGGGACTGCGGATAATCCTTTTCATGGTGCGAACCTACGCTTACAATCCGTCAACGCAAGGCTCATTCTTTGACTCAACTTTCACGAGTTTGTCTGCTTCATGTTCGTCATCACAGCAGTCACCTCGTCCAGCAGTCAAGGAGGTGCAACGGCGAGAGAATGAGGTCGCACCAGTTCGTCAACGAGTCGAACCTACAAATCGAGAGGTCGCACCAGTTCGTCAACGAGTCGAACCTACAGATCGATGTATCTGCAACGTTGGGCTGCCTCGATGCAGTAATGCACCGTTTCACTCGCCTTATATTGACCCCATTGGATCCATAATCGGCCTTCGTGTGCTCTACTTGGACGGTAAACTATGTTATGTACCGGTGGAGCCACAGCTCAACTACATGATCAATCAACAATTTGGGGTACGTGCTCAATATTGCTTCAGTTTGTGATAGTACGAGGGATGTTCAGTGCATTTTCGGTAGAGGTACGAAGGAAAAAACAGGAAATTCTGATAAAAATTCATTTCTCGGTGTAGGCCCCCGTAACCTTAATACACTTGTTTGCTCGAGGTACTATGTCAATATCCTTTGAAAATATTTTTCCTTCTTGTCTCCGAAATGTGCGTTAATTGCCGCCTTCAGCTCCTCATTGTCAGAAAACGCTTTCCACGAAGATCTTTTTCTAGGTTGGGGAACAAGAAGTAATCACTAATCATTATGCCAATTTTCTTTTCATTTTCTCGATTTTCTTTTCAATTTTCTCAACATTTTTAATCATTATTTTCTCGGTATTGTCGCATCAGTCATTCTGGTCTTCTTTCACCAAGGATAACTAGAATAGCATTGATGATAACTAAATGAAATTTTGTATTTATACCCTCAGGGAGTGTCGTTACCTACTGAAATTATTTAAATTTCCTGGTCATTGCTAGATTACCTTACACCGAGAATATTTTGAACGGCTCGTATCTCTGAACGGAATTCGCGATGGTACCTGTAAATGGTAAATCACAGGGCGCGTGACTGTCGGGGCGTGGTTACCAAGGTAGATGGTTATAGTGCTTGGTGTTAGTAATGAAGGTGTAAAGTGGTCAGTATTGATGGACCAGTTTTTTTTCGGATGCGACATGCTTTCTGATGTCATGAAGAATCCCAGTACTATACATCAATACAATACAACACGATATTAATAGATAAAACCGAACTATTTGTCTCATGTTGTCCTATATCAATCGACGGCTCGCTCGAACAACCGCCACTGATAACCTTTTGCAGTATAGTAATAAGAGCTTCCTCAGACCTCCAATTACAATCAGGGCGTACGCCGGGCATCCTCAGCGAAGAGGTCGTATTGGTCGCGGGGAAGGGGTCGTAGTTGGTTTTGAGAAAAGGGTTCTTGGCTGCTGATTTTTCTCGCATTCTCGTTCAAGGTAAACCATCCACCCCTCCCACCCAAGGTAGTGTTTGTTGGGGAACAGGGGCATTTTTCCGGAAAAGAGGTGGACAGGTAGGGAGTGGTTCAGGAACACGGTAAATGCCAAGGGAAATGCGAGGACCGGCGTAACAGTGGTCATTTCGAGGGGGGGGGGTCGTACTTTCAAAAATTTCCCCGACGGGAGATCATGCCCTGTTTACGAGTAGGTGGTTCCCTTCCATATCTGCTGGGAATGGAATTGGATGAAAAAGAAAGAAATACCGCACGTGACTCCAGCCGGCAGTTTTGGGGCTATTGCTCGACCTTTGGAGGCTTGAGAAACGGTTACGAAGAAGACTTCATTATTACTAGCATAGTGGAATATATTCACAAAAATAAATTAATAAGTTGTAATTATTCAATTGCAAACTGCAATTATTCAATTGCAAATAACTATAAAAAGATAGATAGACTGGTTAAAGGTACTCTCAATGGCAGCGGTGTTCAACACTAATTCTCATTTTATCTCTTCAGTTTGTTCTTTTAACCTTTTGTAATTCGTTCAACAGTGTCATATACCTGATATTCCCTCACTTGGTATGACCTAATAGGTACAATAAAATTTTTTTCTTTACAAGTATTTTTTACACATTTTACGTCATGTCCTTCTATAATCTTTCTGTCTCTTTCCTCTTGACTCATTTTTATTGCATTAATTTTGCATATGCACCTGTCTTATAACTTCCCTCATTTTATCCTTTTTCTCAACTCCTTACCCTGTGTAGTCCGTGTCCTTGTTTCATCGACCCTGCAGTACTGATGAGCTTGGGGATTGGCAAGACAATGTTGATTCTTCTAAGGTAACAAATGAAACGGATCATCTGTGTTTGGAGGTTTTCCTTTTCCAATATTCTGTTTTTTTTTCTTCTAACTGGATCTACTTTAAGGTCAAATGATGGAACTGGTAATGATTACTCCATGCTCACGACAAAGCTTGGTCGGCCTGTCTCTAGTGTCCGAGATTAAGACTATAGTAACATCAGATTACCTGCTCTGAATCACCGTGCTGCTGTCGCCTCGTTCTCGAAGAAATATGCCATAAGATGAATTATCCCGCGGCCTAGACACATATTTGCCAGGCGCTTTACCATTAGATTGGGGGAGATAAATAGTACTAGTGATTCAGTTTGCTTTGTTAGCCTCCCGAGATTGATATAGGCGCTTTACTATGCTGATGTTTCGGCGGAAATCGCCTTCTCCGGAGCCTGCAAAGCTCATGGTATCATGGTATTGCTTCTTTAGGATGGAACAAGGTGTAGCCTACACTGGAAGAGTTGCCTGGACAGTATCGCCCACTCAGCAAGGTATGGGCTGAAGCAGTGAAGTCGGCAAATTTGCAAAGGATTTCGGTGACCAGGTTGAAAAGCAAATTACCCATTGCCCCTGCGCTGTACGTGCCTATAAAATCCCAAAAACTCTGTACAGGAGGATACGGCCGGATCCAGAGCCAGACTTCAAGGTTAAAACGTCCATAAGCAGTGTGGGCGACCTCATGGATAGGAATCCCTGGTTCCCATGCCTCATTTTTAGGCAACTTTTTCGATTTTTCCAAGCACACTTAACAAACACTGACATATTCCTCTGAAGACTCCACGGAGCCAGGTTCTTTTTCTTCTTTAGGGTTTGTCCCGCTCTGTGGTGAGGTCCGCTCACCTTACTTTGTGACGCCACTTCTCCGGATTGCATGTCTGGTTGTGATGGGTGCCAACTATCTCAAAGTCCGCATGCAACATGCAGCTGTTTGAACTTTTCGGAACCTCAAGCTCTATACCCAGTCCTACGGACGGTGTCAGAATTCTCACGCGCACACAGTACATGACTGCACCATCGGAGGCGAGATTTGCGCATATTCGAGGCTACGGGAGCTACACAAATCTCCTGCGTATGTCTTCATTTCAGGCGCGTTCCATACGCGTTACGCCAGCCGTCCAGCACAGCATATTCATCCCATTACCTTGAACGCCACAAAGAATGGCTTCAAAGCCGCGACCAGTGTCTCTCGATTTATAATTGGACAATATTTTTTTCTGCACCGCACGGACATCTGACCGTCTACGCTCCATTGCCTCTACCAACACACAGGAGCGTCCCGACGGGGTCCTCATATTCAATGTTACGGTCTTTTCATACGATGCGGGACTATTGGACTAGGTTAGTTGCCGCAATATGCCGTCCTTGCATTAGGGACCCTCACATTTCACACACGCCGGGCCCTGCAAGAGCGCGTCGGCTCTAGCGGACACCGTAGCATTAGTTGCATTTTGTGGCATCTTTAGACGTGAGTGATTTGACATGTGCATGCCCGACACGGAGTCCTGTCACCTAGGATTTGAGGACAGCGATCAGCTTAACTCGCAGAAGCGAGCAGTCCTCAGTCTTCATGGAGGAGTGTACCACCACCTACATGGGCCGAGTTAGAAGGGGAAAATGTAATGGAGTCGCTGTGACATCGTTGCAAAGAAGGTACCCAAAAATGATGCGATGCAGGCAGTCCTCGAGGCCCTCACCGAACACCGAGCTGGACATCTCCATCGTGCAAGTAATGACATTACTCGACGAATGCCAGAAATGCTACGTATTCAAATGGCCGGTTGAATGGTACAGACAAATTAGAGGATCAGCAATGGAGCAAATATCAGCTCTTGGCCTGGCGATCATTCATGTGCGAAGTTGTGGAGCATATGTTAGAACGGAAATCGATTATGCACAGGTATATCGTAGATTAATATATGTTCGACTCAGTTAGACGTATTCTGACCCGCTAACGGGGTGAACACATAAAATTCGCGCGCGAGAAGCCGACAGAGGATTGGCTTGCCTTCCTCAACATCCAGATACCTTTCACGTAAGAGATCATGGAACTAGGTGGTACCGAAGACCTAGCTGTGAACATATCATTGTTCATTCCAGCTCGGCTCAACCCCACCCCCGAACACCAAAGGGCCTTATTAACAACGTGCTCCGAATAGCCTTTGCAGTCTCATCCAAAGACATGTGCAGAACAGATTCGATAACACTACCATAGCGTACAGCACAAGAATATGGTTATATTCACCGTGGACAGCCAACATGGCACAAAGGACTAGCTGGAGCGGAAGAGAGACAGAAAGTAGAGTAGACCAAGCACTCTAATTCTGTATCCCAATGCTTGAGTGACCAGAGCGCTGGCGCTCTACCGTCTGTGTTTGCAAAGGCGAATCCCCAGGAAGTGGTTAAATTAGCTGACACCCCTTCTCCAAAATTAAGGAGGTAGTTAGTCCGGAATCGTCTCTGACCGATTCAGTCCAACCCCCTTCTGCGTAGTCTGTCTATTTGGATGGAATGGGGATTGCATTACCGCAGGAGTCATCTACCTCATCACGTGTCCCTGTGTAGGTATGATAATACGGATGAAACGTAGAGACCACTTTACGTCAGGCAGGGAGCACGCAGATGGGTTGGAGAGGTCCAAGAAATGCACCCTCTTAGTGAACACAAGGGCCAGAAAACATCAAAATGTGGACATTGTGGCTGATGTTGCGATTCTAGCACGTGAACAGGACGTACACAAGACGCTTGAGTGTTTGTGGATTGCGGTCCTGAACCCTGGAATCAACAGCAAGGAAGTACAGAGCAACAGCGATTACTAGAGAGCCCCTCGCGGGCCTTTGTATCTTGTGATCTACGCATTTAGCACCCTCGAAGCAGGTCTACGGACAACTAGGACTCAATCCCTCAGTGGCGCCAACTTTCTCTTTTTCTCTGCGCTCTCACGTCTCCATGGCGTTTTCTGGACGCACTGATCGTTCACATTCATACTTTTCACGCAATAAGTGGCTCATCTCCCCCGGTGTCCTGTCACTTTGAAAAACAATATCCTGCGTCTCCACAAATTTTTTTCACCTATCGATGCCTCGGCGGCCGCAGTTCTTATTACTCTGCGCTCTGGCCTTTCGCAGCAGGACCCCCACCAAAATCTTTTTTGTCACGTAACCCTCGCAGCGGGCGCGACGGAAGTTGTTCGCTTTGCTATAATATCGATACCCGTAGTGGACGTGCTGCTGTTAACAGGAACCAGTATAATCTGGCTGCCTTTGGAACAATAGATCTACGTGACCAATCCTGAGGTAGGGAGGAGGGCGGGTCCTCACAATTTTTGTCAAATCGTCACAGTTTCAAGCTACAATCGCTCCCATAGGCTTGTTTTTATCCTACAACGTGTGACCGGCCTCAACAATTTCAAATGTGTCTCTTGAACTCTGTCACCTAATTATAGCGGATAACCCATCCTTTGCGTGTAACTCCAAGCTCTCTGACCGAATCCTCGGATTTTCAGAAGGTAGATAAAACGCGTAGTACGTCTTTAGGCCCCCGAGCGTCCGGTAGAGTCTACACAAGAAGGATACTGGTTTTATGACATTGTTCTACGATCTCCTAACCTCTGTTTTCTTGCTGTGATTTGAAATGGTTCTTGGACGAGTTTCTTCGGTGGTCTGCTTCGAACGTCGAAGAAGGCGTTTGCACCGAAACCTCAGCATAATAAAGCGTCCGTATCGATTTCGGGGGGCAAGACGGAGGCGGGGGGGGGGGTAATAAAGCATACTGTAATACGACGAGATCAATCGAAAGCCAATCATGGGAGATAGATAGCTGTTGCGCCTTCCTTATTGGTAAGCTCCTCCCCAAATGAGATCAACAGGAAGGGGCTCCAGGTGATTCCATACCCCCTCCCACATGAACATGGTAGAATGAGACTTTCACTCAATTGCGCAAGGTACTTATCATACCCAATTTTAGACTGGTTTTTGTGTGCACTGTGCTAGGAGAAATGGCTTCTTCTCTGCGATCACCGATGGTCAGCTCAACAGTCGCGTTCCTTATGAAGACAGCAATGGAGAAATACATCCTACTGATCCAGTCATCAACAACCTTCAGCAGGTGAGGTGTGCTCACGAGCGGTCCACTGAATTCAATCCTTATGTCGCTGTTAACTTCACTTTTAATAGCCTCTCAGGAGAACAGCTATAGGTAGGTATAGGCGTCGCGAGCTAAGCTAAAAATGAAGAGATTACGTGGCATCCGACAAAAATTACTCTCTTGGATACCTCACAGCAACCGTTGGTTTCAGGACAAATACGCAATTGACAGCCGACCAATGTTCAGTTCGACGGCCTCACAACCAATGCAAAATCCACAACGAATGCGACAAAGCGTAGGTTATCGTTTCAGCTCTTTTCGGCACGAAACTATTTTCAATTCCGATCGATAATCGTGCCGTTTGCGCATGTCAGTATAACAATCCTGAAGTGAAATTATGGAGAAAAGTGTTTGAGTACCTTAACAGAAATTTGAGAACGGTGTGACAAATCGATAGATTGCTTGGAGTTCATCAATGTACGCACCACGTATTTGATTTTCATTAATCGTCATGGAAACCTACGTTTTCTTTTTTTAAACAAGTCTCATACCAACATGTAATCATCAAAGCAGAGGAAAGCTTGCTGAGGCTAAATTTGGGTTTAAGACAGAACAAGTTAAATAAGGCTCTTTGCCGTTGGTCTCCAACCCGCAGAAACGTGTTTAACTTGTAGTAGCGTTAGGTGATCAGCCTCACGGGCCCACTAATTTTCTTGCTTTGGTGTTGCTTCCGTATCAAGACCAAAAGGCAGAGGTGGCTTGTCAGCGCGGGTGGATTTCTAGGTAAACCACAAGCCACCTCTGTCATTTGCTATTGATGGAAGCACTGAGCGGTACGTACTTTTTCCGGCGAGCTTCCAGCAGAATGTATCTCCTTTAACGCTCCGCCCTGACTTTGGCCCTCTCAGCCAGCAAGTCTGAAAAGAAGTGCAGCACTTTTTCGGATAATCGGATAACGCTACAACCAGTCAATTAGAAACGGACGGATTACAGTTCCAATCCCTTATTAAACTTAAGATACACTGCTTCGATGTCATAAGCAGTAACTATGACCGGTTCTTTTATACCTTCCTTCCTTCGTTCGTTGAGGAAGTGCTGAAGGGAAACTCTCCGTTGCGTTTTTTTTGGTGGACCTTTATTCAATCACTAGTCAGATCAACCTCTTTTTTTGTAACACCAATTCTTTCAGGAGGATACCGGCCCACCGTGGGCTGTTCAACATCCGCAACCCCGTTCTGGTATTCGACGCTCCTCTCTGTGGTTTGGAGGGGAGGCGGAGCAGGTACTGCTTTCTCGAATTGGGGCAAAATATAGCAGCTATAATTGTTACTGATATTCTCCCAGAAAAGAAAGCTCCCTGCCAAAGTTGAAAATAAGAGGACAGCGCACCAGCAATTTGCTGAAGACGTATTAAGTGCTTTAGTTGCAAGCGATACTCCGGAAGTCCCGAGATTTCTAGTTCGGAAGAGATCCGTGCTACTAAATTCGTTCACTTCTCAAATCAGCGTTTCAAAGTCTTCACTTTTTCCGATCTGGTACACAATAAAGCAGACCGAGAACCATGATAGTGATCGGCACTTTAACTAGTTCAGTGTTGGGGGGTACGAGTCGTATCGCGCAGCGGATATCCGCCATGCTGAAGGGTGTGCTGCCGTTTTCGTACGCATAACGCCTACATGTGAGCGCTCTCGTGAACAAGCTTCATGATGAAGTTATGAGTAAAAAGCGATTTCCGTTTCCTCTGTATATGCCGGTTTCTAGGCAGTGAAACTGGCCTCACAAATAGCGGTAAGGAAATGAGTTACGCACAAAAAGAAAAAAACTTGGAGTAAGTCACAGGGTCGCCTTTCCTTATAGTCTAGAAGTGATTTCGATCTTCAAATCTGTTAATGAGCAAAAAATTAGCAGGTATTTCCTGGAACTTACGTTCAGAAATAAAATATCGTGGAGAAATTGAAGGGAACTCTATAAAATTTATGAAGAACTGTTGCCCTGCTCCAAGTTTTTTTCCAGCTATTTCCTATGCCACTTCACCGCTAGATTTAGTGGGATTGAGAAGTTCAAGCCGCAGCTGCACACTTGATAAATTATTTTTGACCATTTGAGTATTACAAAAAGTGCTATAGTACAGTAATGATATAAAGTATGACTTTATTCGTAGCTCTCAAGAAGTGCTTTGAAGGTGACCGGAAATCGGCAACTGCCAGTTAATCCAACTGAACGAACAACGTCTCTTGCTCCTTATACTGCTGCTGCGACCAGCCTACCGAACCTAAATAGAAAGTAAGTGCTTCGAACTCGAGAAAATTATAATATTCATCCAGTACTTGTTTCGTATTTCTCAATAGCTTCAATATGAGTTAATTTTATGCTTTAGGCCCTTATCAAATGCCGAGCAGCACAAACTTGAGCTTTTACAACAGATCGAAGAGAACAAGCGACGACGACAGCTCGAACTTGAGAAAGAAAGGATGGAGGAACAGAAGGAAATGGAGAGGTTGAACAATCCTCGATCTTGGCTACATTTCAGCATCAGCTTAACTGTTGTCATTAAGACTCGAGCGGTACAATGAGAAAGTAAGGAAAGAGAAGGAAGAGGAAGAAAGGAAGCTACGAGAAAGAGCAAGGCTAGCTGAAAAGCGTGCTGAGCAAATGTATGAAAGTCGTCCCAAACCTCAGCGTATGAGGTCACCGCCTCCACCGCGCAAAGGTAATTAACAAGAAGATGAAGTGGCTTAGGAAACTGAGCAGCATGTCTCAGCAACGTACAACTAATTTCGTCATTAACTCATCACGATTAGTGTTAACTCTTAAGGTTCAAAGGTTGCGCTGAGCCTCGAAGAAAGCTGATCGTTACCGAGGACATTCATCTATCCCGGCCCACTCTGCTACCTTTTCCAAGAGAGAAAATCAACATATCCCAACCTCCACGTGGGTCCAAGTCCCTGGGGAAAAAAGTTGTCGATGCAGAGGTGGAGATGAATGTGGAGGTATAGCACATGAAAATCACCTAAGTATTGGTATTCCAACAACTTGACACCTTTTCGCTTAATAAACCTTTAGGACCACCACCCCTTTCCACTCACATGAAGCCTCTTCGTTGAGCAACACCCAGCCATGTCTCGGCTATAAACGACTATGTAGCCGGTTTTCAACAGGTTTTCTCTGAGGAGGGTAATCAGTGCCAAACAGCTAGGGGTAGCCTTTGAGAGATACTTCAAGAGGCATATACGCAAATTAAGGCGCAAACAACGAGTGAGCCTTTAGACTGCTTTTTGTGCAAAGCAGGAATTCCTTCATACGAATAGAATTATTGTTCTTGGATGTATCACCTGGGTATATGGCGTTACTTCCGTGTCGCATCATAGCCTTTACAGCTGGCTGACGTGCGAGAAACGGAGGCAGAGAGAGTCCATCGGCGGCAACGCTCTCACATTGAGTGGGGTTGGGTCCTTGCGCGTACGCTGCTCACACAACCCCGCACGCAATGCCTTGCCTTCATCGAGCTAGCCGCGACTCGAAAGTAATGCCATACACCCGGTTCACCATCCCAGAGTTCCTTTCCCCTTTAGGTGTGGACGTGATTCCTTGCTTCCATGTCAGTAATTCTGTTCTGGCGGAAGGCCTCTTCTAAATGCCCTTATAAGGATTAGCTCATAAGTAAAATATAAATCGAAGCTTTATAGAGCTTGTCAAGACGATTGCTAGAGCCTTGAGTCTTGTCTTTGTATACCTATCAGGTTGTTTAACAGGAGTACTTGCGGGCTGGTCGGCCTCAGTCATGGTTCTCGCCCAGTATCAAATTCCTCTGAGGTTTACAAGCGTTTTCAGAGCATGTTTCTCCTACGCCGTCTGAAACACCGGCATTAGAATGGTGGGAGAAGAAACCTTCGTGGCAGCAGAAGGTGAATCAGCAGCAATTTGAGCAATTTGTTAAAAATTAAGTTAAGAGTCAGGAGTTTTGTTAACAAATTTGTTATACCTGGCACAATGAAACGAATAGAGAAGTATAAGTTTAGGCAGAAGATGAGCGCGTCATTCCAGCGTTAGGAGGGAAACCACCACGAACGCCAAGTCGTCGTGCTTCATCGAGGTTGATCCTTGCGATATTTTTCTTTCGCTTGACCTTAAAGTATAAAACATTTGAGACCAGTTTCAGGCGCGCTTCAGCTCTCTATGATCCTGCCGCTTCAGTGGAAAATCACCAATCTCGTGAAGGTTCCAGTATGTCGCATAGGAGCGAAGAAAGGTCAAGACCTGCCTCTGTTGCGAGACAAGCAGATTCACGTGTTTCTCATCACAACGATGAAAGGCCGCCGTCCATCGCAAGGAGAGCGCCTTCAAGATCGTCCAGAAGAGCAAGCAGACAGGACACTCAGGTCTGTACTCAGCTACCAACGGCCAAACCTAAAAGTGTACTCGATAAAAAAATGCACTATTCAACAAGGATTGGGCGATTGTAAGTAGAAGACGGTCAGGAAAAAATGAGTCTATAGGAAAAAGAATACATTTTCACAATTGAGCAGAAAATGCTACAGGTGCCGGATAGTGCTTATAGGACAAGTGACATCGTGAAACTGGTAGCTGATTCATTGTAAGCTGAAAATAATGATTGAGAAGGGAGTCAAATACGTGGTGCGTACCAGAAAAGATAACAAACACCGTGCAGTTCGTCATAGTTATCCAAGTTCGACAATAATTATCGAGCTTAACAGCCGAATTTTGTACTTTTTGCGTTGACTTTTGCAGTAGCACTTACTGAAGTGTTGAACCCGTTTGCCCTCAAAGACATCTCTAAGCTCACAGTATAAGAGAAATCGTTGAACTTACAAGTATGATTTAAAATGATTAAATCATACATTGAAAACACTGCTTCGGGAAATACTCTAGTAAACGATAGCTCAAGTGAATATTAAAAACGAAAATCGATTCCGCTAAAGAGTTCAGTTCAAAGCGGCCAACAGGCAACCGCGAACATAGGACCTCTTCCTGCACTTACAGATTGGACATTTCCTCTCTCCCCTCTGAGATAGATTCCATATCTAGCGAGTGAGGAGGGCGTCACCTCGTAAATAATTTTAACGTGGAGGTCGGTGCGCTTCTGGTAGAACACCCCGTTCTAGGACAGTTATAAACATATCTTTTAACAGCACAAGGCTGGATGACCACTTTGTCATATGGAAATATCCCACGAGAAAAGCATGCCACTTCACGTTCAAAAGAAGCACGCAGCCACGCCCTCTCCATCTTCGGGGAACAGTGGAAAATGATGGAAAAAGACCCGCGGGACAGTCATCTAGGGAGGGTTTCTGGTGCAGTTCGGGGACGGATAGGCATTTAGCACTTTTGGCCCCATCGACGTGTCTAGCCATTGAGAGAATATTACGAAAGTTGACAGGTTTCATCATGGTGGCTGGACGAGCTTGCTCAGCTACGCAAGAGTTCACAGGTTTCACCAGAGTGAGGCTTCCATACCGAACTAGTGAAACTGCGAAAGTGCAAAGTGCCCCCCCGTTGCCGAACAGCGCCGGGTTCCCTTCAAGACAAACTGTACACTCACCTCCGCGGATCCTGGTCCTTGTAGTGTGTGGGCAGAATGAGCGTACCTGCAGTACCGTGCCCCTTTTTCTCCGCTTAAAAGTGCATGGGAACGACACTGTGCCGTCCTCGCACTCCGAGAACGCTTCGGCCAGAGCACATAATCGCGCTGTGTTACTTGAATCTTGATTGTTCGCGCATGTTCAGAAATTGCGCGCGAGCATTCAACACGCCTTTT
>MU913706.1:0-22667 GCA_036418165.1 Cooperia oncophora | reverse complement strand
CCATTAGTTACAGATTCAGGCACTCTTAGCTTTGGGGGGGGGGGGCTTTGAAGGACTACTTGTGTATACAAGAGATAAGCATCATCCAGCTATATCTACCGTACCTAGACATGCTTTACCCACCTTTTGCTCCTTCCGACGCTGTTAGGGGGGCATTTTGCAGTTTCGCAGCTTCACTAGTTCCGGTCAGCACTCTGATGAAACCTATACATTGTTGTGTAGCTGGAGCAAGCTCGTCTCAGCCACCATGATAAAACCTGTAAACCCTCTCTCGATGGCTCGACACGTCGATGAGAAGTGGTCAAAAGCGCAAAATGCCCCCCCCCCCGGGTCGCCGAACTGCTCCGCTCCTTCCTTTCTTTGGACTTGGGCAAAATTTCTTGTTTCCAGGGATCATTTTAGATCTGCACTATGAGTCCTTTAAATGCTCCCCTTCAAGGCTCCTGTGGCCACGATTTGCTCCCACGGGTAGTATGGCCTTCAGCGGACCCTGCGACGGCGCGGGACTAACGCTAGGGAGAAGAAGAAGAAGAGGGTAGTTTGGCCTCACTTTTCTGAACAAGAGCGTAGCGACAGTGTGGTGCGTGCTTCAGTTGGCCCCAGCCTCAGGCCCTGGCTCAAGGGATTTTTTGCTCCAAACGGACTTAATGTTCTTATTCATGGGATTTAGATACCTGAGGAGCAAATCCAGCGGACCCGGTTGTTCCAAGGGTTCTGAGGCCGGCATGTGCGGCGCTGGCGATAAGCCTTTTTGCGATAAACGGTTGATATGTTCATGTTAAAGGAGGTAGGTCCCCCTTCTGCGGATATTTTCCAAAACAGTCTAGTGCAAGTGTTCAAAGAGTCCCATAAGTGGGGGTAATAAAGGGCTCGTAGACCTCTTCATTCATTAAGCGCCCTAAGGAGGTTAGGGATGTATGGCTGAATCGGTTTTCCATGCATTTTCAAGGCTATTGAGCTCTGATCGCTCGGCCAATGAGCATTCAATAGTTCTAAGCACCAAACAGCCGTCCAGAGGAATCCAAAGAACTTCGCAAACATGATAAATCAAGCCTTTTCCATTGAACATTGGTGCTCACTGAATGCTTTTTAGGGGGGGGACTGTTCATAACTGGCACGAGCAGTGAGCTTCCCATGTTTAGCTCTTCCTTCAGTCAACACTCCCACGCATTACATCATCGGCCCACCACAGTGACGCAACACCCCTTGTTTGACAACCAGCTGGTACACTCTGACGATGGCTGGCTCAGCCTCCCTTTTCGATTCTATCAACGTCGGTATAATCTCACAGAAGCTTAGTCTGAGTGATTGGCATGGAGCATGCCAGGCTTGGAAGTAGCTGGGGATCGCAGGCGGAAGCTCGGGGATCGATGCTTAGCCGCAGAAGGGTAAGCGCGAGCCATTTCAGCTTGGAAATATTTTCCAAGTCTGATATTCTCCTGTTTTCGTGCACCTATGCCAAACCCGCTGGTGGAACCGCATTCGGACAAGATAAGACGAGGCAAGACAATCCGCACCATGACAATCGGAATGGGCATCAGGCTGCCGTAGAAATCAAGGGATTCTCTTAACAGAATAAGTATAAGGATCCAATTTACCGTTCTTGAGGGTAGCAAGGCTGATTGGCCTTTTCGGGAGTCATGACCGCGGATTTGAACGCCGGCGCGGCCGCGAATGTAAGCGCGCCTCTCTAGTCACTACTCATCCATCCGGCTCCAAGATAACAAGACTAAGAGCAGCAATAATAGAGTCTGGCTAACACCATAGTGACAGACGCCAGTAAAGCTGAAGGCGGTGTATCGGCCTTTTAATACACTATCATTCCGTTTAACTCTTTACGTTTCCCGCAGCCTAATTGCTTATAATCGGGGCGGCCCTGAATACTTCGCACGTATCCCCCTACTTTTCACGCATGTACCTACAGGTATTGTTCCAAAGCCGCAAATTTTTTATCAGACTGTGTCTAGTTATGTGTTCAAAACAGCTGAAGCGTGTTTGGCGTCCCCTTCGGCTGTGGACGGGAGCCAAGGGTCCCCGCCGCAACTCATGCGCCTTCATTGCTTAACCATAATAGGGAGCATAAGCTGTCAGGCGAGTGATCACGCTTTCAGGACAAACACGAAGGTCTTTTGAGATTGTGCAAAGGCACCAAGCACATTCGAAGCAAAGGATGCGATATTCGTCCTCAGAGGTCAAACTTCCCAGGCCCAATTCCACGGCCATTTTAGTCCCAGAACCGAATTTTGATTGGAAATCTGCTGCGTCCCGCAAGTGTTTACTTGGATAAGAGTGAAGTTTTCTCATTTCAGGACTTGAGTAGACGAGATCACTTCAGAGTTATTCAAAATAGCTATTTTCAGTTGGATTGCTGGTAGGGTTTCATTGTGGTCGGAACGGTATTCGCAGGAATTCGCCTCTGGATGCGTTATCAAGCTCAGCGCAGGCTACCGTACACGATCTACTGACTGCCAGACTGATTCATTCAAACCTTACTCTACTGGTAACGTATTGCTGGCGAATTCTCGTCAGCATTACCTGATGCAAGATTTGTAGGACCTTCCTGGGCTTCATTTAGCCCCATAGTCAAGATTACTTCCTGGATGCTTTTATCATTTAATAATGCTTGGGAGGATTTTCCTTTTCCTGAAGTCCTCTCTACTCTCCAATTTCTTTTACTGTTGCCCATTCTTCATATCAAACACTTGTGAATGAATCAGTCACGTCGATTATCGATCAATTCTGGCCATTTTTCAAAATCATTTGCACTTGAGCTTCGCATTGCCGAGTGGGCGGAGCCATTGGGCGGCGTCATCAGCGCGGCCCTCCAGTTGAAGCTTTCTATGGCGTTGAAGAAGGTGAAGACAGTAGCTAGCCAGCAACTGTCTGACTCCGCCCACCCGACAGTCCCGAACAGTGTCTCTTAATCGTTGCCTTCACACCGGGCAAGGAACCGCAATTTCTCTGATGTTTCTTTTGTGGATCAAGAACTGTGAAGTGATACATTTTTGTGATGCTTTTTTATCCTCTAATTCCTTTATCGTGTTTTGCCTTTTTAACTTCCATTTTTGCAATGCACTCTGACTTAATGACACATTCCGCGATTCTAACTCGTATATAGTGGGGGAGCTTAAAAACGATTTAACAAATTTAGAGGTTTTGGTTGACTTATCACTGGAGTAAACTGCAAATGGAACTGCTGGAGATCCGCGAAATCAGACTCTCTTTCTGCAGTTGAACTTCCAGCAAGCGAACGGTGAAGAGATACCGTGGGCGCAGGGGAGAGACATGAGGCAGAGGATGAGAGAACATGGAAACAAGCGAGACCACAGACAACAACAAATGAATTCCCCAATGTCTAATGTGGAATCGCACCAGCTAGGCGAGACCTCTGCGACGAAAGACGCTCTCAGCACTTCGTCTCTTGCCACAGAAACGAGAAGGTGGTACCACCGCGGCTAATGCCTACTTTGTGAAAGCTACTTCATAGAAGGAGAGGGTTGTACCTGCCAAGTAATCGCGGAGTATGTCTTTGAGTCTGCCTTCTCTTTGTACCTTTCCTCTCACCATGATTGAGTAATTATACAGAAACGTATGAATTTTGCAGATTTAATCCAATTCATTCAAGTAGTTTTCATTTTTGACATGTTCATTCTGATTCCATGAAATCTAGTACCAGTTTCAGAAATGATTATGACTTCCTAGTAATTCTGAATATCTAGGATTTTATGCCAATAAAGAGTGTGGTTATTCATTCTAATCACATTTCAAACTTGACTATAGCGAAATTATCCTTACGTGCTGTAAACTTTGCTGGCACGCTTCGTGCGCCAGGATGGGTAGCTCGGAAAGCGCATGCTGCTTTCGAATCAGGGCACTTCGCGTTTTGGGGATCTTCAGCGAGGGGCGGGGTCGTACTCACTCCCTGGAAGGAGGAGTCGTGTTTGCCTTTGAGAAAATAATCCTTGGTTGTTGACATCCATTGGCTTTTCCCGTTTCGAGGGCGCTTTCACCCTCCTTCCATAAACGGCCCCGGGGTGGGAGGTTGGGAAAATTCAGAAAGAAGGTTGTTAGAGAAGGGGTCACACCACAGAAGGGAATTTTGAGGTAGGAGGGTCGTGTTTTGCAAAAAGTTCCGCCAATGGTAGGACGTGCCATGTTCCAAATACAGAAAGGGGTCGTCATGTTTGCACAGCTGCTACAAAGTTGACGAAGAGATGAAAGAACAGAAGAGACAAGGGGAGCAGCCGGAAATCGGCTTTCGCGCTCGCAGAACGCTATATGTTACCCAGGGATAGGAGTCAGGGCACGTCCTGGCGGAGAAAGTTTCCGCTGAAGACAGCCTCTGGTACGGCTCTCTTCCAAAACTGACCAACCATCTTACTAAACTTTCCCAAAAAATTGCAGTCGAGCGGAGAATGCCCTTCTTTCACGAGAGGTTCGATCCCGCTGGGCGACCAGCTATAGTTTGTAACATTGCAATTTGTCGGGGGCGGCGAGCGCAGCGCGGCACGAGCTCGCGTCCGGCTGCCTTGCTCTACCAATGGTGATCGAGCAATGATCGATGTAGGAAGGAATCAGCCACTGGTGGGAAGGCCGCAGGTGGGAACCGCTGATTGCGACCCGACAGGTCGCGGTGGTATAAACTCTATGAACCCCGCGGAGATTCCCCGCGTACGTCGCGTCTTGCACACGGCACGTTTCAAAACTATGTAGCAATTGATTCGAGTGGTGCCGCTTTCGCTCTCTCTAGCCCTCGTTCAGGGAGCACCTGAAATGTCGCCGTGTCTTTATGATCACAGCTGAGGCACTTTGAGTTCATGGGTAGTAAGCGCCCAGCAATATTTATTCATGAGGTATCACAGATCACAGCAAAGGTCAATGTAATGATTTCTATGGATAAGGATTTGAGACACAGTCCACGCTGGTCATATGGGCGTGGTCACACCTAACATGATCATGAATATGCCCTCTCGTAAGCGCGCCTTTTTCCGATATGTTGAAAACGACCGACGCATCTATGAAAAAGACTGACTGTCTCCGCCCACATGCTCAGCGTGTACTGTACCTCTGAAGAAGCCTGCAGTGGAAACGCCACTACATTTGCCCTTTGTAACTATACAAATGTACACATATTCTAGAGTTTGGAAAGTCTCTCATACGGCTGACCGGCGTATTCACACACTTCAGCCATCACTTCAGCTGGCGTCATAGTGGAAAGGCGAGAGATCGGCAGAAGCGGTGCAATGTCGAATGTGGGCATTTTCTGGAGCACACCCATCGCCGTCACTATGCACATCAACGCCGTCACTCCATACGTGTGCGCCTCTTCGAACTGGAACATGTTGCTGTGAATCAGTTCAAATACTGTAAATGTCCGAATTCACTAGTCACGCCCTCTAAAACGTAGCGAAAAACCTAGGCATAAATAAGATCTGGTGGGGGAATGAAATGGGTCTTGGTGGGGCCGAGCTGCATGAATGATATACCGACTTATTCAACGAACTGTTGAGGCCTTTTGGGGGGTCAGTTCGGCGACAGAGGGGATTTGAAACTTTACCACTGACAGAGAGCTATTTCATGGGCGTCACAAGGGCTGAACGAGGCTTTATCATGTTTAGCTCATGAGCCCACTCTAGCTTCGCAATAGTTCACAGGTTTTACCAGCTTGTGACCTGAAAACCGGGACTAGTGCAACAGTGAAAGTGCAAAATGTCCCCCCCGACGCCGAGCAGCGCCAGCCTTTTCCTTCACTGACGCCTACAAACTCGAACATCCCTCAAAAATAATTTTTAAACTTGAAAGCAGTCCATTAGAGCGTTACACCACAACAACGGAGGCTCACCTTAGAGCGATGAACAACAGTTTCTTGTTGGCCCCTTACCACTAAACTGATCACGGTGGGTGGCTTCAGATGTTTCAAGCCTTTCGAATTATGAGGCTTTCGAATCAAGAGCAAGTTCCACTCCGTAGCGCTAGGCGTTCATCTATGCGGCCCATTCTGAGGGGACGAGTTCAAAAAATCTATGCCTATCTGATACTTTTCGCGGCGCTAATAACCTCGGAGCGAGCATGTACAGGACTCTTTGTGCGAAACCGGAGAATTAAACGGCCCCCCCCGCCCCCCCCCCCGCCCCCGCCCCCCCCTCGTCATCCGTCGGAAGCTCCTTCCTCTTCTGGCAACCATGCACGACCCTTGGTGAGATTCTCCTAGGCTATTCCTGAGCCAAAATGGCTGGCATTCTTTGTCGTAGAACTATTTACTCATTAGGCCAACATGCGATGAATGTCGGGCGGCTTTATAGCATGTGTACAGCCGCAGTGACGTTCCTCCAGATTTTTTTGTACTCTACACGGCGAGTTTTCAGTATGCAGTAACACAGATGTATACTATGTCTCCACATCGATCCCACTGTGAAAGTGTACTTTGGGCAACCAGCAAGCGGATGAAAATAATGAAGAAACACACGAAAGCTCCGCCGCCTATGGAGAATATAAGGTAGGCTTTCAGTACAACAACCCAGCCTTCCTCGTCTAGTATGGGGGGAGGATAGGTATACAGCGCATCTGTAGCAGGAAAAGCCGAAAAGTCAAACAACAGGTACTGTCGACGAGGGAGGATTCTGAAACGCGGATTTGACCCCGTCCCCTCGCTGAGGATCTTCAACGTATGATACGCTATCTGGGCGCTGTTTATCGACGGGGGGCATTCTGCTTTTCATAGATTTGCCAACCCATCTAGGTACCCTTTTTTCGAGTTGACACGTTTTAGGATGGTGGCTAGACGATCTTGCTCCAGCTTCACAAGCGTTCACAAGTTTTACCAGAGTGAGATTTGTAAACCGGAACCAGGGAAGCAATTATAATACAAAATGCCCCCTCCCCGTTGATAAACAGCGCCCGTTCTCTGTTGCCAAGGCCTAGCGATGCAGAAAAGGCACCAAAAAAACTTTGCATTACTACTGTTCTGCTGCCCTTATTTAGACGGAACCCGCGCATTTAAATTCTACACGAATCGTCACAAGGTGCTTCGCTTAACAGTGACCGTCCGGTACCAGCCGGTGTAATGAAATATGTGCCCCAGAGCAGTGGACACAAGTTGACCTGACCCGGTCACATTCAGTGACGGAAGATCTGGATGACCAAGGCTTATATCGGCAGGAGTTGAGACTTGTTCGAAGGACTGTTTGGCGCCATAAGCACCTCCACTTACCACTTTACTACCGGTACTACCCCAAGTGATAATCCTGGGAAGACAAGCGCATCTCAGTATAGAGGCCGCGTGACTTGGCCATGTGCAGTTGGAATGAGATACGAAGGACAAGGTACCACTGACTCAGCAATGAAGAGGAAAAAAGAAAAACAGTTGAAAACCGTCGAAAAAGCTCCAGGTAAGAGATTTGGTGTTGTAGAAGTCGTTTTCGCCTGAACAAAAGGCCTGTGAACATGAAAGTTCAGTTGGAACGCTGGGGAATTTTCCATAAGTGTTCCATCTAATCTTGTCATACACACTACCCCCAAGGTATAAAAGGATCAGGGAAAAAGTAGCTTTCTGCGATGCGGCATGCATTCTACTTTCCCTCAGAATCGCAGTGAATCGTTTTCAATGCTGTGCAATGTGGCCAGCCAACGTACATGTCAGGGTTCTTACCCTCCCAGACAAATCTAGTACCGGTTTACCGTGCCCTGTGCGTAGAAGGGCGCGCTGTGGCACTAAGCAGGATTCCGTAGCTGGCCGCTGACTCGTGCGCGACGGGTAAGCGTGCATCCTTGCAACTGCACCACCGCCTCTGCGTTAACGCAGAACAGTATTAGGTTGTCCGAAAGTTCTCAGCGTTTTGGGTGTTTCACTTTAAACGATCGTAACTTTTTTAATACTCATCGGATTTAATCGAAATAGGCAGCCATTCGAATAAGGTAAGACACTTTTGCCAATGTGACAGCAGTCGAGAAATCCCATCAAAGTAAAAAACTGGGTGGTCGAAAATTCACGAAATCCACGAAGGCTTTTTGCCTGGTCCTGATTGATGAAGTATTTCCCAGCAAGGAAGTTCTGAAAATGTTTGAAAAGGGAATATTCGGTTGGTGGAAGGTCTGGAGAATATGGCGGTTGAGGTAGAACTTCAACCCCCAATTCGTTCAATTTATGGATAGTGATTTGTGAAACGTGTGGGCGGGCGTTGTCATGCAAAGAATCGGACCCTTTCTTTTGATAAGTGTTGGCTGCAGCTGACAAAATTTTCGGTACAATTTCGTCGATTTCCTTCACAGTAGGGTTCTGCTGTGATGGTTTGGCCTGGTGATAAAAAGTTATAGTGGATCACACCAGCCGATGACCACCAAGCCGTGACCAGAATCTTTTTTTTCGTGAGGGTTCGGCTTTGAAAATTACCTCGGTGGTTCGTCGAAATCCAACCACTGTCCGGAACGTCTCCTGTTATCATACATGACCCATTTTTCATCACAGGTGACAATTCGGCGGCCCAAAAACAGGTCGTTATGGCTGGCGCACAAGCAATGCCAAGAAGGAAGCACTCGAGACGTGCCGATTCCTGCCGGTCACTCCGATTGTGGGGCACCCAATTGTCGAGTTTTTTCACCTTCCCAATGCGTTCCAGACCATCTGCAACAGTGGATTTGCCAAGGCCTAGCTCTTCTGCTATCTCTCGAACTGTTTGGGATGGGTCAGCCTCCAAAATCCCCTAAAATCCTCGTCAGATATTGCTTTAGGTCGACCGCTATGAGGTTCATCTTCAAGGCTGAAATCTCCAGAACGAAATTTGTTGAGCCATTGCCGCACAGTGCTTTCTCTAGCACTATTGGGCCCCCACACCTGGTTAATTTGTTGAGCTGTTTCGATTGCGGATTGCCCCAATTTATAGTCGAAGAAAAAAATCGTCCGAAGTGCTCTTTTCACATGCTTGAAAAAATCTTGAAAAAAGGGGGTTTATCAAGCAATGGTGAAACGGCAATTATACCATCAGATAGCGCAAGAAATTCTCTACAGGATGTGCTACTGAGAAGCAAGGCAGAATGAGTTTTTAATCAGCAGTGAATGTACAAAAAATAGGTGCACAAAACGCTGAGAACTTTCCGGACAACCTAATAATATTACATTATCAGTTCGAATTACAAACTGAATAATCGAACTTCAAAACTTAATTTCATTTATTATAACGGATTTTATCATTCTTATAACCTGGCGGATGGTATAATGGTCAAAAGCGCGGTACTTTAACAACAATTAACTACCATTCAGTACGAATCCTTCAGGCTACGTTTTTGGCGCAGCTGGACAGCGTTGGCGCGAGTCATTCATGGCAAATGTTGCGTGGCGATACAGCTGCATTATAAAAACCTCGTCTTCATCAGTGACTCTATCAGGGCCGCTTCCGTCTACGCCTTGACGGCCGGAACAGAGTACAATCTTCGTATGAGAGACTTTGAATACAATGAAATCGGAAAAAATATGAAAAACGATCTCATATAGAGTAGGCGAATGGGGGAAAGGTCAATGATAAGAAGCGCTCGACATTACTGTCACGCCCCACCATCCTCAGCGAACACTGCTAATCCGTTGTAGGCATACACATCTGTACAGCACGCTTTTTTTGCAAGTGTACACAGCTCCAGTGTACGAGAACCGTACAGTTCAGTTCAGAAGATGTACACGAGTTCACGAGCTGTACACTCAGTAGTAGCATTTTGCTTGAGACTTAAGCCTAAGCCGCATGAATTAGCCACAGTATCGTCGAAGAAGAGCACACGTTCTGTGCTCTGACATTACACAGCTAATCCTCGGAGACTATTAACACGCTACCTGCATGATAGGCGGTGATTGAGAAGGAAAAAAGAACTAGAAAGAAGGAAGCACTCGAAAGCGACATTGAAGCTGAAAATGTCCAACTCAAATGTCCAGCGATTCTTCCCTACAGTTCCTTTCGTTTCTTCCGTACTACATGGGTAGGATGCAAAGGAGATTCGAATAATTGCTGATGTTTACCTTCCCTGGGATAGCCCATAGATAGAAAAAGCGAAGAGAAACGGTTGAAAACCTGCAGGAGAAACCTTTGTTCTGCGCGGCTCAGGAAGCCATTTTGGACGAGTTTTCCGCTGTCATCGTGCCGCTAGACAGGTAGACACGGCTGGACGTATGTACATATATCCACGCAGCACCGCAGCCGCTTCAGATCAGTCCCTTCGCTTCATACTGTACTTCACAACTGAAACGCGGTAGGCATTCGGGTCGTTAGGTTGAGTCTGATAGGGCGCTATAAAAGTACCTTCCTTGGGAAAGGCTACGCAGGGCCTGCTCAGGGGGGGCGGAGTTTTGTCTTGCTAGGCGTGTTAATCCTACACGTCTTGAGGATTAACCATGAGCTTGCTTTTAATGTCAGAGTACAGAACATGTGCTGTGCTGTGACGAGAGTGACTGTGCTGAGAGTACAGCTCTTGAACTCGTGTACAGCTCGTGAACTGAACTGTACCGTGCTCGTACACTAGAGCTGTGTACACTCGCAGAATAAAGCCTGCAGTACAGATGTGTGTGCCTACAACGGATCTCTTCGCTGCGGACGAAGGCAGCGTACTTGACTGTAGGCGGTTGGCAAGCGCCGCCAATACCCGTTCTCAAAACCCAGTTTTGAACCGGCAAAAGCAGCTGCTTGGAAACGACTGACGCGAACGATGTGGTACCATCGTATCACTTAACGAAAAGAAAAGAAAAGAAGAAGCGCGCTGGGCCGCGCAGAAACCATGCCCGTGACCACGCTTACTATGCCCACAGCGAACAAAACTTCAAATTCAATCTATCAACATCTGGAAATATTTTTCTTAGCTCCCCCAGCAGCAATCGAACCGCAGCGTCACGCTCGGACGACTGTCGCTAATCCATAACATCACCAAATCAGACGGCCTATCCGTGCCGAGGCCTTACCAAAACATTTTCCTGAGAGGATGTAACAAATACCGCACTAGCCGGTCAGCGGGGGGGGTGCGGTTTTGAGACACACCTCGGGTCAAGACTTTTGCCACTAACTCTGCGTTTTTGTGCTAACTTTCGCAGCGCGAAACAGCTGTTGTCATAACATATAGTAAAACAACTTCATTTGACCTTTGAAATGATTGCTGAAGGCTTCCTGGTGAGGAATGCTCCGATTCGGGGCGCGTCCTGCCGTCCGGAAGAAATATTGCGAGTTACAACTTCCTCCTCCTCAAAATTCCCTCCACTGGTACAACACCCAAGCAACCTATCATCTCTCTGAATCCCTGGTTCCATGTGAGCGGGGGATCTCCAACAGACGGCGGCTGTGAAAACCGTAGTTTTCTTAATGATGTGGTGAAGCATTGGCTGTTTCCGGACTGAGATGAACTTTATTAGAATTCAAGAACAAATATTGAATTAGCGATAAAAATATTTCAAACCTATATTTTTAGCCCCTCAGCCCTTTTGCAGTTCAAATTCAAAACTGCGCACTAGCAATCTTTGTTAACGTAAAGCTTGACCACCCTATAAGTCACCCTCAAACAACGGCGAATTGGATTCCATTGCGTGCTTAGACCTAGTTTGCCGGGCTCAAATTCTGGAGAAAATTGCGGCTAATGAGGCGACTCCCACGATGAACAAATCAGATTTGGCACATTTTGAGACTTCGGCAATATCTGAATAGGAAAAGTGTTGAAGGCTCACATTTCTTCTAAAAGTGGTCTCCCTTCGCTACAGTCCTGACTGCTCAGCCAAATTTGAGAGAAAAAAATGAAAAAAAGGAAAACTCACGGAAAAGCTATGGACCGCATAGGTATTGTCAACGATAAAAGACATGTGCAATGAATTGTCAAGAAAACGTTCCAAAGGCATCCAAAACGTATCTTTCACTTCGTGTACGTTTAGTCGAGGGAAGAACGGGCGCCTGAAAAAGAAAGCTAGACGGTCAAGAAGAACTTGCGATTTACCAAGCACTCCTAGAATTCTGGTCTACCTGAATGAGATATTCTCTCATTGTCAAGCAAATTCTGACAGAGCTCATCGTTGTTGGGGATTCCCCAACAGGGAGGTCGTATTTGGTCCTGGTGGAGGGGGGGGGGGCGTATTTGGTCTAACAAGAAAATTGTAAGAATTGTATTGTGTAAGAAATTTTTTTCGATAATTGATTTTTCTAGGGACGCTATAAAGGGGGTGGGTCTTGGATTTGTCATTGTTGAGGGGGGGGGGGTACATGGTCTGTCCAGTAAGTTGTGAGTTTTTGTGGTTTTCCTGTTCATAAGTACTATACACTCCCTCCTCTACTACGCTCGACAGCAAAATTTTTAGCAAAATTAGGAATATTTTTGGGAAATTCCGTGGACACTGGTAGCTTTGGAAAAATCGAAAGTGGTGGGCAAGATGGGGAAGGGGGGGGGGGTGTAGCAACCTCCAAAAAAAACGAGGTGGTCATAGCGATCTCGATCAAATCTCTCCCCCCCCCCTCCCCAGTGATGTGCCCTGCTTGGATAGCATCTAACGACTAACCACCTCTTTGAACTTTGGTAACGGGAAACGTTTTTTCTCTTGCCGATAATTCAAGAGTGGTAATAGTTATGTACTTGTTCGGCTTTGGAAGGGACATTGTGTCCTAACCGTTTTAGTCCCTTCGCTAGTTCATGTTAACTAACAACTATCACTTTGGTTAGACCTGTAAAGTCCTGAGAAGCCAAGATAGGATCCAGTGAGCCTCTTTGTTTAAGCGAGAGTTCACACGTCTACACAATATGGCCTGTACAGGCTAAACTGTGTACCATTCGGTGTCCCCCATCAAGCCAAACTGCGCCATTTTTCCTCACCGCATAAAAGCACACAGGTCAGTTGCTTTTCATGTACTGCTCCATCAATTGTGTCTTGTAGAGATTTTTAACGACAATAAAAAATGAAAGAGAGACGGACAGGCCCAGTTGTTAGGCCGCAATCCTCTCAATATTGACTTAGCACCGGAATGTGCTTGCCTAGGGTAGAATCGCTTCATAACTTGCCCAACCTTCCACATTGCGCAAAGAAATCCTTCCCAATGTAGCTAAACTAGCCCTCATACTCACCTCAGCAATGCAACCGTGGGATGGATGAGCACTCCAAATCGTGCACGAAACGACGGTAAACTGCCTAATAAGATGAAGTGCGTTCCTCAGTTGAAAGCCCCTTCTGAAATATGAAGTTCTTTGCTAGAAAGGAAAACCGCTATGTGGTTTCTTGATTGTTTCAAAGCGGATTTTTCAGGGCCGATTAGTGAAAGACGATGGAGCGCGTGGCATCCACTATCACGTAGTCTCTTTCGCTGCGGATGATGAGGCGTGTCAGTAAGGCCAGGCTTGGCGCGCCGCCAGCCCCTTCTCCACCGTCTGAAGCGTAATAGACAAAAGTGGTCGAAACGATTGACTATGAATGATATATATAACAGTTTCGTCGCCAGATAACAAAGAAAAGGCGGCGCCCCTCCCCTCCCCCCCCCACCGCCCTATTTCCCAGCCCTACACGCTGCAACGCCGCCATCATGCCGTACCCACGCTTCATAGGTAAACGAGAGCGCTAGTAGGTTGGGCGAGAACGCGGGGTAAGGGTGGTTGTGAAAACACCGCAAGTTCACGCCCCTCACCACATCTAACCGCTCAAGTACCATCCTACTTATAAATGTTTCGACAGTCCTAAAGATGAATGTCCCCATTTCTAGGTGAACATAGGTGGCATCCCATGGTAGCGAGCACTTTCCGCTTGCGCCGACGCGAAGGTTTTTCGGAAAATCAATCTCTCGCTTGGGAGCCTTTCACAGACTCCGAAGGCTACTGCAAATAAGTAACGACTTTACCGCTGGCAATATAGCACTAAGCGGCAAAATACAAACCGCATTTCTGGAATGCACCTTGGGAATCGTGGTAAAGCTGAACTCTTTCAAAAGATCAACGGTACAGTCTAGTTATCCCCGCCTGGGGTTTCTCTCCCGCTCGGATAGATATCCGTGCTCGGTAGATCCTGGGGGTGTTGTGAGCTTCCGACATCCATCACCTGGGCGTAATCACTCAATCAAACTAGGCCACTGTTCGCGTTTTGGAGGGGTTTTACTTCCGCTCCTTTCGTTTAACTGCTCCGTGTTAAAGACAAGGCGTCCGCGTTCATACTTGTTGTGTTTTCACGCCCTCTCTGGATCTAGTAGCTCCCCCTATGAGGATGGTGGACGTGCATGTTTCGCAACCCAAAAATGCGACGGAACAGCGGCGTCCGCCCGCAAAGAGCCGACGGCTCCGCCCACCTGCCGACCACGCCACCCAACTTCATTTCTAATGGTTGCCTGATGGTGCGGTTGTTCCATTTGCTGCTTCTCTCCACGTGGAGTGGTGAGAGTGAGGTGATAAGGGAAAACAGCTGATATGAACAAGTGGAAACTCGTGCAATCACTCCTTCTCTTCGCCTTAAGCACGTACAACCGTTGTTCGGTATGAAACTCCTTCTAGGGCATTTGCGTGTTTTCTCTTCTTCGATTTTTCTCACTAATAGCTTCTTCTACCTTCGCTGTTAGCACTGAGGCCGCATACTCATTAAATTTGAACGCGCGCGCTGCCTTATAGCACAATCCCTCTTTGAAGCCCGTAAACTTCCTGCAAAATTATAAAAGCTGGTTGAACGCACTTTGGTTACTGGAATTTACAAATCTTTACAATGTGACCAATGCGAACCTTGCTGAGCACCTTATGGTGTCCCCACCAAGCCGTACTGCGCCCCATTACTCAATCTGCTTGAACGAGCCTTGAATGGTTCTGCTTATCTTCGAAACTGATCTTCAAGTTTCACTGAACCTCGTTCACTCCGGAAACAAGTTTTCATGAGCTCAGCTGGACCCAAGGCTAAAGCGTCGATTATAATCCCCAGTTCATTTCGCGTGGAACTCGTTGTAGCCGGCCGTGGTGTAGCGATCCGATCTGCCGCCGGTCGCTCAAACAGTCACCCTCAAACAACTGACCGCCACGGACACGCATGTCATCTGCCCACGAACTGCCGCCGTACAATCCGTGACTAATTAATGGATGCTGTCCCATGGGACCATCTGTGTGTACACGCTGGTCCACCTGGCGTGCGCGCGCGTTCTCTGTCCTCGTCGAGTTATCGCCCAATGCCGATGGCGGTACGATTTATTGCTTTGGTCATAATTCACTCGTACAACATGCACCACAAAGACCGCAGCTCACAGCGGTGTCTCCCACGGCCGTTTTTCCTCTCCGCTTCCATCCCTCATTGTGATCCTTTTGGCCCTCGAAACCCGCTCTGCACTCTACTGGTTCTATTTTCTTTGTCTGACAAGTTTTTGTCGAATACAGCTTTGCCGCTCGAGTTGATTTTCATTTTAAAGCCGTCCTCGAAGACAAGTACATTCCACACGGACGACGAGCTAATTGACGAGGGCTCTATTTAGGGCGTTTCCGACGCTTTTTTTGCTTTCTTCCTCACGCGGCAGGCCTGTTCACCGCTCATAAGAGCTTATTAAGAAACGCCTGATTGCCATCACCGCCTTCGCTGTGGGATTGCGCCTATATGCAACCAGCCAACGTCATTCCATCTACCTAGCTTTCTTCAGGTGCTGCTTGGATTACGGGCAGGGAGGGGGTGGGTAGTATGGGATGGGCATTCTCGCACCTTCGCTAGTTCCTCTTGCCAAATTCATGTTGCACTAGTGGCGGGTCTTAACTTTAGTGGGACCAGTAAACCCTCGTCAGCCACTTTGGCTTTAGGAATTTACAGTTCTTCACGAAGGGACTTGTACAAGTGATGCTGAGTACCATGTGCTGCCCCCACCGAGCCAAACTGCTCCCTTTCCCCTCCAATGAATAGCCTCGATAATTTTCGGCCTACAGGCCTTCAGTTCCTTTTTTATACTCTCCCTTTGACGCTCAATTCTCCTTGTAGGTTATACGTAAGTAGGTATACTCCTTATCCCTGAGCCGGGGTAGGCGTGGCATCGAACATGACATAACTGGTTACTCGTGGGATACTTCAATTTGAGACAACCGCCATCTTGTTCTTTGTTGGACTGAGACGTGACCACATTTGGGTCAAACATGAAGTGACCACATTTGGGTCAGAATGAAAATAAATATATTTTCCAAAAGCATATCCATCGACGTTTAGTTGAAGTACGCAGCCACGCCTACCTCATCCCAATGATTTCGAGTGTAGGTACGGTATAAGCCCGCCCAGAACCACTACCGACTTTGATTGTCTTGAAACTCTGGATTACGGCTCAGAAGCTTTCCTTTTCACATCAGCTTTATCTGCTATCTACATGGTACGATTTCGCTGAACCATTGTATGGAGTCAAGGACCCGGGTTCGCGGCGCAGTGCCCAGCACATTTCTACCAATCTTTACGAACTCCCGCGACTCCCAGACCCGCAAGTTCAACCATGGGCTCTCAAGCAGTGAACGACTCACTTCACTCTCGAGATTCTATAAGAAAAGCACTTTCAAAATAGCTCCGCAACGACACTTCAATAGATTTATAAATGTACCACGGCGCTGCTGTTGAGGACGCTGAAATCCTCGTAACTCAACAAGTGCTCTTTACACTCATTTCATAGAACTCACGCCTTTAAGTGCTCTTGAGTGGCCCTCAGATGTCCATCTGATTGTTGCTGGCTTGGTCGCGAAAGATTCTGTCTATATAGCTATATGTAGGACGTATTTGATTCTTTCTTATGGGGTCAACTTTCTTCCACACTTCAGCTGCGTTACTATTCTCAAAATAATGAACTGCTTCTCAACTTGCAGCCTCTCACAGCTGATAATTCTATCCCCATAACTCTCACATTCCTCCCTGCCTTTCTTGAGAGCTTTTGAAACCCTGTGGTACGCAGAGGGCTTCTCCAACGAGCCACTCAGTGGTCGGCAAGGGGGACAACATCTCACTGACTTTTTATATCCAGTTCGTGTTAACTACACGTCTCATCTTGGGAAACACTGGAGGATTTTTGTCAAGTGTGAGCAAAGGCTCGCCCGGCAAAGCAACAATTCCACACGCTGAACAAGATCTTCGCTCTCCACAGAGAGGCACACCGCGGCAAAGATCCATGGAAACCAGCAACAGCACCCACATTAGGCCGAACTGCGCCTAAATTTCTGCCTGCTGTGCTCAATATAATTTGACATCCCGCTCGGAGTGGGTTTGGTAGCTTTCATCACCTGATCGAGTCTTAGGACGGCGTCTGTTCGGCAGAATATGCCGTCTTTTTATCAAGTGTTACGCCTAGGTCTTGTGTAGAACATAAGGAATGGGCGTAATGTTTCGGAAAGCTTGCAGTATTGCTGCTCGAAGCGCCCAAGCTGCCGCTACATTTGGCTTAGAGTACTATATCGATATTCCATGACGTCTCTCACCATATGGGATGCGAAGTGTACGCATTTGTCTTTAGTTTTCAAAACCTTCGGACAAGGTTCAGTGCGACAAGGTTTGGTGGGGACACCGAATGGTGCTCAGCTTGCTTGTACAGGCCACCTTGTGAAAACCTGTGAATCCCTGTGACAAAGTGGTTCACTCGTCCCATCTTCGCACTTCGCAGGAAGTTTATCAAGTGCTCAGAAGTAAGACCTTGTTATTTGAGAATGATACTAACAAACAAAACTAGGCGATAAGCGAGTTCGAAACATCTCTTCCAAGTCAAAAAGCGGCCCGAGGGTCCTTTCACGTGCTCAACCTAGGATCCACATTACTTGTATATGACATAAGTGGAATGCAATGTCCGCGTGACTAATTGCCTTTGCGCCGATGAGACTTTCTCCGTTCTTTTTGGCTCACACTAAGGCTGACCTTCACGCGTTTGCTAGTTTTTCCTGCTGGTCTATATAGGATTAGTTTCAAGTGGAGACTACACCTCTTGCCCGAGTATCGCAGCAGTTTGAGTATAATTCGACCAAGCAAACCAGTAGTACCAGGTCCCTTCGAGAGATTGATCATTACCTCTCGTGAAATCAAGGCATGTGTGCGGTTGAAGGGGTCCATCCTTTCGCTACTACCAATTTGTTGGTTCAATGGCTATTTGAGCAGCGCTTATTTTGGCTATAGACCTCGTAACAGGCCCTGCTAAGCTTTGAAATTTTCGAAGTCGAGTTTAGCAACAGAATTGCAGCGTCTTTACACTGTGTTTATAAGCTTGGCCGAGCACGCTATTCGTTGCTCCCACTAAAACGAAACTGCCAAAATAGTAACACTGCTTTCAGATGCCACGTAGTTCTGAAAGGTAGAGTGGCGTGGCGCAGAGATGGGAATAAGCGCTCTTTGCCACTTCACCACTTTGTCTGGCACTATTGCATTTCGCCAAATAGTAACCGCATGAAAGATTACTTGTTAAAGGCTGCTCCATACTAGTCTAACCTTCTCCCTCTAGAAGTAAGGTAAGAAGGAACCCTTGCACACAGAATGAAAGAGCCTGAAAAACATGTTTTAATGGCAAGAAGGGCCTACGCTGGTGGCCATTGGAAGCAAGTGACGCGTTAACTGGGCCCATACCGACTCGAGCTTAGCTTCCTTTCTGTTCCAATCCATTCCACCTTGAGCATTCAATGCTCTCTCTCTCATTGATCTTATCGAAATTGGAGCTGATTATGCTGCTTCTGAGCCACAAATAGCCTTTTTCCACGGCGCAGTTCGTCTCGTGGCAAACGAGATTGGAATCACAGTACAGCTCCAGGCCTGTCCAAGACTGCCTGTCAAATTTTCTTTACTAAAGTGACTCAACTGCAGCTTCTCAGTAGTTTACAGGTTTCACCGAAGGGACATGAACTATAAAACGAACTAGCGAAAGTGCAAAATGTCCCTTCAGGCCCAACAGCTAATACGCCGATTTTCTCTGATAGGATTCTTCAATAGCCTGCTAAGTGTAATATGGGACCATTTGCTGGGATATTCGGGGGCCGGTCAAGTGCTAGGCAGCCATGATTCAGATTCCTAACGACTCCAATTCACGGCAATCTCTTCCTCCTCCAACCTCTCCCACGAGATTATCATTACTGAGACCCAATCCATTTAGTGACACGAAGGGCTTCTGGCGCTAAGTAGCCGAGCTCTGGTCGATAAGTGCATACTTTATGACTTCAATTGAGTGTCATCGGGCAGACGTGCCCTGAACATTAGTTGGGATAGAACTGAGCCAGGCGAGTTCTACGATCGTCATCAGACGGCCCTAACTACCCCTCCGTTTTCGCGATAGTGTCTCCGCTTCTCATTCAGATCACGACAGCCAGTCCCACGGGAAGTCAGCCCATGACTTCATGTCACCGTCTATACGAAGCAACTGCCTATACACATGCCGTTCTGGTTTCTTCTATGGGAGTTTCTCATCTGAAAATTGGTCCGGTCCACAGCTTCAGCCGTTTCATCGCTCATCTCTTCGCTCTCTCCAGCTATTCTTGGACGTTTTTGTTTATTAAGCGTGTAGGCTATTCCACAAGGGATGCTGACTGCAGAAAAATAGCCCATTCTTCAATTTGAAACTTCAACAAATCTTCGACCGGTCTGCACCTACATGAAATATCTAGCGAAAATAGTAATACAACATCAAAATAATTGGTCGGTGCTTCTGATCTACAGCTCTGAATGCATACTTCATTTCACTATCAATAAATACTGAGTTGCGCCATGTACCATGACATGCCATCGATAGCTGCACACGACATTTTAGATACACATATTTCGCATCTCATCTATCTGATCCTTATTTGCAAAACAGAATGCGCACATTGTGGGGAAACAAATCGCTCTCGTTCCCTATTCCCCCCCCCTTCCTAGCGCGACCCTCCCGTTTTCAATTGATTTGAAAATAAGGGGACGGCGATTGTCCCCTTATTTCCAAACTTCCCTTTCTCTCTTAGAAACTCGAATCAAGGATGAGTATATCACGAGGTATCGCATAGAGCCACCATGTCGGTCACCCCACCACCACTGTCCCTGTTACGACCTCAGCCCATTTTTTCGGCCCAGAAGTCCAATTCAGCCTAACTCGGCCTCGCTTTGCTTGGAAAAACTCGTCGACCGAGTGGAAGAACTGTTTAAGTACCATTAATAGTCCTTCATATTCCTCAAAATTTCTACACTCTTCCGTCTCACCTGCCAACCCCACTCAACAACCCCTTTCCCTAAAAGGGCCTCTCACCAGTGACACAAGTACAATATACTCGTTAAGGAATTCTCATCCTGAATCCTTATATTAGCGAGGACTGCCACCAAGTGATCTGTTGTGAGACTCGTTCGAAAGCAGTTTGTTCCGTCGTCTAAACTGGCATTCGAAGCCGTTTTGCATCTGATAATATTTTCTGATAACATTTTCTAAAACGCGAATCCAACCTGGGAAGTTTGATTACCGTCAAGTACTTCAAAGCTCCCCTACAGCTTCGGATAGAAGTACCAATTAGTATTGCTCCTTGGTCTAAATGCCTCAGGATCGCCTCTAACCTAAGCCCTCGTCTTTTCGCTTCAAAACTACCTTATTTATGTATTTATTAATTTTTTAATTTTTTAGCTATTATCTATTCACCTGTTCATCTAATTTACTAGTTAAATGCCCGCTTATTGTGAGAACGATGGCACCAACCTCTTCTGCTTCTCGGATAGCAGTCTCCTGTAGATTCTCATCAGCGTCACGCATTCCACCCGGGAAACACACCTCTCCTGGATGCCTTCTCATCTCGTCTGATCGAATACAAAGAAACACTTGATAGTCGTCTGGCGTTCCATCGAGAAGAATCAGCACTCCGGCGTCCTGAAACTCACAACCTCCTCAGATTCCTTGGCAGGTGCAGGTACAGTCGTACTGCTGCGGATGCGGATATGTATCAGGGGGCTGGGTATGGCACGGAGTTCTCTTCAAACTGTTGACGAGCGGATACCTGACAACAATTGGTAGAAAGCATGTTGGCACCTTGCCAAACTCAGTCCCTCTGGCACGCCCCAGCACCTGCAGCGAACAAGACTGCAGGAAAACTACTTTTGCGAACCTGTCCCCCATCAGGAATGCCTGGTTCTTTGGAAAGTCGAAGCAGACTCCGTAAACGATCGCATTCATCGTCGTTCATTCCAATTTCTCAGCTGAAAAGGACGAGTGCTATGGTCTTTGCCGAGACGGTTAACGATAGCGATCTATGCGGCGTGATTACGAACGTGGTGAATGTCTCATTAATAATTCGTGGAGCAGAAAAACCGTTCACCCAGGGTTCCGCACACTATCTCCGCTCACTCAGCACCGATGATCGCTACAGATAAGCACTATCAAGGCGTTAAAAATTACGAGAAGATGACAACTAAAAAAATTACGAAAGGGTCACAACTACTGCTGGAAAGGCAGGAGAGCTAAGAAAAACGAATACTACTGGAAATTTCGGTGGCAAGGATTATAACAGATCGATGATTTCGACAGTACCATTTGTACTGAATAAAAATATTGATGTTTATTGATGTGTTCGGTTGGGTTCCCTATCATCAAGCAGAGCACTTTGGTGATTCCCACAAAGAGCGGGGAACGGCAACTGCCCCCGAAAAAAAACGTTTTCGGTCCTTGATTTTTAACTATTTGCCGTCGCACTGTGTACCCCTCCCCTTTCCGCCTTGAATTTTTTAAGGAAAAAACCGGAGAAAAAATTGGTAGAATGCGGGAGAATACAAGAAGATGCCAGGTAGGATAGGGAAGTGGGTCGTCCAACAGATGGAATTTGACGGGAGGGAGGTTCGTACTTCGGAAAGTTTTTCCTAACGGCAGAATATGAAGTGTTCTCGATGTAGAGCGTTATCTTGTGTGTTTTGTTACCTCCTTGAGGGGCATATCCTGTTGTGTTGTAACGAATGAATGAATGACTCTCACTCCTTGGAGATGGAGAGGGCGTGGTGTGTACTGTTTCCGTGGAATATTGCGACGTAACTGATGTGAGTGAGGTAACATCCTGGACAAAGACGTGGTGACAATCGCCCCATAACAGCATTTAAACCAAGAGCTTAGTCGCCGTCACTCTCAAGAAGAGTACGCGGCCACACCCTTCCTTTCTCCCTGATATGGAGAATATGTGATGCCCTAAAGAAATCTTCTTTCGCAGTTAGTGCGATGCTAGCTTTTCTGTTTTTTCCTATCAGCCTCCAATATGGTTTTTCGCACTGGCGGAATAAACTTGTTGCCAGCTTCATTTGCTGAAGCCTTCTTGCGTAAACAAAACGTACCCACAAAGTATGGAATCGACTCCCATGCACTCTACTTCCGCTCAAAATCACAGTGATATTCTGACGATTTGCCATGGACAATGACTGTCGGGCCCTTCTCAGGTAAAAGTCAACGTTTTGCCCACCAATGCGTGCCTGGCAGCGAAAGTCAACTCCGGAAGAATGGCATATTCGGTGAGATTGAGTAGGGGTTGATCCACGATAGCCCTTGTACTGATTTGCTCTGAAGGAGCGTTGGATCTACAGTACCGTTTGAGGCTTTCTCGGACTGTTCTCCCAATCTAGTATAGCACTGGTTGGTCGATCCAGCAAGGAAGTTTCAGTTGTGCCAAGGGAGAACCTAACTAGAATTCGACCTGCGGTCCAAGCAAATACCGTATTACAAGCATGTTGAAACCCTTTAGGGTTTCCACATGTCCATGAGCTCTTTCAAGTCCAAGAGATATAGTGGTGGCACTGG
>MU913704.1:0-23772 GCA_036418165.1 Cooperia oncophora | reverse complement strand
AGATTTGCTTGATCTATAATACTGTTTGGGTGAACTGATGAAGGTGCGAGTTGCTCTTCTAGGAAAAGTGAGCTGAACCGTTACCAGGGAGTCCATGAGAGGCACGTCCGCCTCACTTGGTATGTTGGGTCAACGAAGAATATTCGCTGTCTACTTCTGCTTATGAAACGGTTGATGCAGTGGCATGAGTTCACTGTCGACACCCACGTGCCGGGATGGATTCAGAATTTCACCTTGGCCACCCGAGTACTCTGCCCCCCCCCGGGGAAGATGTAGTGGTACCAGAGTTATCTAGGAGGATAGAAGCTGGTGTGTTTACTTGATAGTCCTCATAAGCCATTGTGTAGACCATATCGCATTCAATAAACCACTAAGAAGAAAATACGGGATTTATGATTCAACGCCCAACCAATTTGTGGGTGTTCATCCTCGTTCAAATAGTCCGGACCGCATTCTCTATGACTGTCCCACTTTCGCAGCTCCAGTAACGAAGGCGTTGCAGCCCTCATGAATGGCAGTTCTGACGCCTCCCAAGCTGTATCACCAAAACAAACTCATGGGCTGTTTTCTGTTTCGGATTCATTTTTACGGTGCTTTTTGTTTATTTCTCCGCTGGATGGTGTTAGCACTGGATGATGCGAAGAAACAGTTGGTGAACCAAGTCGGCAGGGTATCGCTTTACTGGCATAAACAAGCAGGTCTGGAGAACCCGTACGCTCGAATAGTAATAACAAAATGGTAAATAACACAGTAGCGAAGAAGCGCGCTACACGTCAAAAACGTCCAGTAGCGATTTCTATGCTGAACCGCGCTTGTTCATGCATAAGGCGAGGAAAGGGCGTGGTCGAACGTGTGTTCACTTGTTGGTAACAATTCTTTCTCCATATCACCTCTCTATCTCACAACTTGAAATGAAGAGAGCTAGTAGCGAAAGAAACGTACAACCACTATGCCTTTACAAATTAGAGCTTTCTTGCCTCTGCCGCGCTTTCCTCGCGTATTTATGAGCTAAGGAGTAGGAAACATCTTCAGTAAACCCACCATTTTCGTTTCATTACTGCTACCCCATGATGTTTTCGCTATGGTGATGCATCGCCACTTATAAGTGGAGTTTGGCAGATCCAGACAGGCAGTGTATCGAACATGACAGCCGATCTTGAAGGAGACCTTAACGTCGTTGTTATATTCGCATTTCACCACTCTTGAAGGCTCGGAAAATCTTCAATCGAATTCAATTCAAATCTTTACGATAAATAGATTTGGAGCAAATGATAAATGTGAGGGACTTATCGAAGAGGTCTGTGAAAAGTGGAAAATATCTGAGAAGGAAAAGGGGAAGGTGAAGAACCAACACTCCGAAAAGAGCTCCTCACCTGAGCGATTACTAGCAATGATTATGGAACTAAGCATCTCTAGCTTATCGATTCGAAAGATTCTGTGTTATGAAAAATGGCCAATGGCGGTGGTTGGGCTGGGAAGACGGCGAGGGTAAGTCTTTGATTTGATCTGCTTTTTGATTGTCTTACAATGTTTCATCCGCTGGTAAGGTCTACTCCACGTGGTGCCACTGGAACCTGATCGCTTTTGCGAGCCAACCTATCAGCTAATCAGTGACCTTCAAATGCAAGTGACCATACTTCGTGATGGGCCGACCTACGAACGTGACACATTTCATGTCACATCACAGATTTCTGACAATGCCATATGAAGTCGGACATACGGCGTCCACGGAAGCCAGCGCGCACTCGGAAGGCCCGGCTAGTGTCAAGAGTGTGCGAGGGTCAACTAGGCTAGTCCGAAGGTCTGGCAACGTCTTCACGGCTCGCTCTGCAACGCTGAGTTTTGGGACGTTCAACGGACGCTGATGTGAGCCGGCAGGTGTACTAGAGGGCAGAGGGATCGGTCTCAGTGCACACGAAACGAGATGGTCTGGTTGTCGCTTGAGAGGACTGCTTCAAAACCAGTCTTTGTGGTAGGAGGAGCACCAAAAATGGTGTAGCTCTAATCGTGTCCCAGCGATTCTGTGACTCAGTTACTAGTGTATCTATTTGGTGCCCGCTCAATGAAGATTGTTGTCACTGTCGAACAACGATTACACATTCTCTTTTTTCTCTGCATATGACCGACCCCCCACACTGGTTCCTTCGAAAAGAAGGCCGAATTCCCTCCAGAAGACGGTATTATTGTCGCTGACAACACGTGGATGCTGCAAAAGATGGCTACGCTTGTCATGGTGGATTCGGAACGGAACGCCGACGGTGAGCGAGCTCTTGGATATGCAGACACGCATAATCTCGTCATTCTGAACACATATTTTCGTAAACGCGACTCCTACTTCATTACCTTCTACAACGGGAGAACCAGAATACAAATAGGTTCTGGTCTTATCAGACATGGCGATCAAAGACTCGTCGCAGACCCTGAGGTGGTGTCGTGTGATCAGCTGCCACGCAAGCTGGCTGATCTGCACGCTAAAATTAACAGTTTCCAGATTAAAATAGATCGAGCGGTGCGCTCTCGAGAGAATTAAGGGGTGGAGAAAGAGCGTGGAGCAGCTGTAATCTCTTGCACACAATCACCGAAGGTACGTTCAATCGAACCGGGTCACTTGCTTGGAACACGGCATAACCAATCTTGGGTAGCGTAAAATAGACAAACAGGTCTGATTGTAGGGAGACAACATAGACAACATCTAAAAGTTCGCGAGAGGGCGGGGTTTCATCACCTCAATTCGACACAACAACAATTCGGCTCACAACTGTTGTAGCACCGGGAAACGAGAAGTGCTGCAAAGGCCATCGTCCTAGTAAAGGCCGCTTATTTTGACCCTGTTGGGGAGAAACGGGGACGCGCGACGGGGAGCTACACCGACTTGCCAAATCTCTCACTGCCACCATAGAAAAGCTGAAAAACATAGAAAAGCTTCTCGGCACCACTAACGAGAATCTTCTGATGAACCGAAAGAGAGTATTGCAACGATGGCGCGACTACTTCTCGGGGATCACTAAAGTGGAATTCACCCATCCCGCCACTTCCCCACCAATATGCAGTCCCGTTCGGAAGATATCCAGAAAGAAGAGGCCATGAAGAAGATGTAGGGAGGTCAAGCTAAAGCTAAAGTCGACAGTTTGTAGTGACTTGTGGAAGTCACAACTTCGATACTCAGCAGAATGGTTGACGAAGCTCCTCACACATTTGTCGCAGAGAAGGAGGTGCAAGGGCTGGCAGCGAAGCACGACAATTCTAATCTGGAAAAAGTAGGCTGTCCGGCAAGTTGCTCGAATTACCGTCCAGTTCACCTTCACTAGCACACCATGAACATTCGAGCGAGTTGTTGATGGACGTGTTCGTGACATCGTCCACCTGTATGTCAACCACTGTGGCTCAACCGGCTGCAGTACCATCGACGCCTATGCATGGCGTCCTTAGACCTGTGGAGGGCATTTGACCTCGTCCCTTGTGATGTTATATAGTATGCTTTGCGACAACACGGCGTCTCTGAAGAACAATCGATGGGTGCGCATTTCATTCGAACCCAGAGCAAGTTGCTCGAACCCAGAGAGCCGAGCGCGAACACCTGCGGGCACTTCAATGGAGTTTCCCATCACCGTCCAGGTACACCAGAATTGCCGCTTTTCCCCCACTCCTTTTCGTTGTAGTCATGGATTTCTGGCTCACCAGACGTTCCTTGCACGTTTCGATGCTTCGGCAGCCCTCTATCCGTCTGCGTCACAGGGTATCGTAACAGGACGATGAAAAGTTCAAGCATGGCATAGATGGCTCCCTCACCTGATCTTGCGCCGCGAATATGGTGCAATCGTTGCCTATGCGAGCCACTCTACTTGCTAACGAAGGAAGAGGAGACGTTCAAGTTTCTGGACACTGCCTTTAGTCGAGGATCTACAGAATCGTTCAACATATCGCCATATACAGTACTAGCTGGCGTACTACACTAACTAGGGAGGTCGTTCAGGACGTGGAGCGCTTTTTGAAAACGGTTTTTTGCATGATGTGGGGTCACGTGCATGGAGTACCAAACTGGTGTTCATTTTTCCTGAACGCCTCTGGGAATGCCAAAAATGGAGTGAAAAAGAAGTCCATGGAAACCGACTGTTTTTGAGCCTGAATGGGCTCTAAATCACTCGCAACTTCGGCCAGTTGCTGCCTATAGGGTCCTTATAAAGGTACTGGTATCGATGAGAAAAGTAGTCGCCAATGGGGTCCTACTTGTGGCACGTAGTCCCCAATTTGGAGCCAAGTCTTTCTCCCACTGGAGTCGCTATGTACATTCGTTTGAGGGACTTGCAGGGCCATTCTGACGCCAGATTGGGTTGACGTCAAGAATAAGTGTCAGAATCGTGATCAGGACCATCGATTACCCCTATAGGCAAACTTTCGGCCAAAAAATTTTTTTGACTTTTTTTGAGTTGTGATAGACCGACCATTTGGTCGTCGGTGATGACCGGAGACCCACAACTTTGGAGCTGCGATGACGTAGCGATGACGTGGTGGGCCGCCGGGCAGCCGCATCGCGGATTTGGTGCTCATAAGGTCCATTCATACTTGGCATGGGCATGGGTGGCCGCAGAACAAGTGAAAAACCATCCTGGACATTTGTCGACCCCCGCGACGGCTCGCTCAACGAAGATGTCGTCCTCCCCTACCAAGAGGAGAGACTCATCCGATTTCTTCATCAAATGCACCTGGAGGAATGATGACTATTTTGTTCTTTTTTTCGATGGCGTTTATGGTTGTTGCTAGTTTTTTGTTTCCGTACCACTGAATGAGGGTTTCGATAACCAGCAAAAGTACGACTTCAACAAAGTGACTCTTGAGCATAACCCAATGCACAGACTCAAAAAAGTCAAAAAAATTTTTTTGGCTGAAAGTTTGCCTATAGGGGTAATCGATGGTCCTGATCACGATTCTGACACTTATTCTTGACGTCAATCCAATCTGGCGTCAGAATGGCCCTGCAACTCCCTCAAACGAATGTACATAGCGACTCCTGTGGAGAACGATACTTGCCCAAATTTAGAAGATAAATGGCACTAGAGCTGAAAGTAAATGCCATAGTCATGATCAGGGCATCGAATAACATAAGCTCAGCTTTCAGACAAGTTCTTGCTTAATGGTATGTGAAATCGAAATTGCTGAATAGCACCGACTACGGGCTAAAATAACATATTTAGATCTGCCTTATAAATTTTGGCAAAAGCATCATCCCGTAGAAAATTCATATAAACAGAGGCTTAATATAGAGAAGCGACAACGAACGGAAAATAAAAAGAATGCACGCAGAAACGTGCAAGCCCGAGGCGGAGCCGAACCATCATCCACGCCATCCCCATCGTATGCTTGTGATCGCTATCTCACTAGGCCCATACCGATGCGTGTGGTACGGTAACCAGACAGGACTTCGATTGCTTAAAAGCCCATTCGAATTGGCCGTCGACTCCTTCACTACGTGCCTACAACTATAGACCCCATTGACGGCAGTTTGGTACTCACATTTTTCTCTCAATAGATACCGCAGTGACACCTTTATAAGGAGCCCTATAGCAGCAATGGCCGAAACTTGCGAGTGATTTAGAGCCCATTCAGGCTCAATAACAGTCGGTTTCCATGGACTTTTTTCACTCCATTTTTGGCATTCCCAGAGGCGTTCAGGAAAAATGAACACCAGTTTGGTACTCCATGCACGTGACCCCACATCATGCGAAAAACCGTTTTCAAAAAGCGCTCCACGTCCTGAACGACCTCCCTAGTAAGTCTGGCCCTCCTATAGCTGACAAAATGCGAGAAACGTGCCTTACGGTATGAAGGTCTATGTCCGCTTGTTGGCTCGGCGGCGAAGCGCCAAAGGTCCGATAGCGGCACCACTGTACGAACTAAATTCTCTGCTTGAGGTGACCAGAAGGCTCATAAGAGAACTTCCCAACAGCGCTGGCCATCGGGCTGCATACAGACTTGAAAATGGTTAGGAGTTTCAACCTCAGGCAGGCAGAGGTTAGTAGTCCGGGATATGAAATGCGTCACTTATGTGAGAAGAGACGGTCAGCAAGAGAAGAAGAAGAAGAAGAAGAAGAAGAAGAAGAAGAAGAAGAAGAAGAAGAAGAAGAAGAAGAAGAAGAAGAAGAAGAAGAAGAAGAAGAAGAAGAAGAAGAAGAAGAAGAAGAAGAAGAAGAAGAAGAAGAAGAAGAAGAAGAAGAAGAAGAAGAAGAAGAAGAAGAAGAAGAAGAAGAAGAAGAAGAAGAAGAAGAAGAAGAAGAAGAAGAAGAAGAAGAAGAAGAAGAAGAAGAAGAAGAAGAAGAAGAAGAAGAAGAAGAAGAAGAAGAAGAAAAAGAAGAAAAGAAAAAGAAGAAGAAGAAGAAGAAGAAGAAGAAGAAGAAGAAGAAGAAGAAGAAGAAGAAGAAGAAGAAGAAGAAGAAGAAGAAGAAGAAGAAGAAAAGAAGAAGAAGAAGAAGAAAAAAGAAGAAGAAGAAGAAGAAGAAGAAGAAGAAGAAGAAGAAGAAGAAGAAGAAGAACAACAACAACAACAACAACAACAACAACAACAACAACAACAACAACAACAACAACAACAACAACAACCACAACAACAACAACAACAACAAGAGAAGAAGAACAAGAAGAGAAGAAGAACAGGAACAAATACAAGAACAAGAACAAAAGAAGCAGATCATGAAATGATGATAATGATGATGAAGGAAAAGAAAGAAAATGCATTATTTCGTCCTATTAAATTACACGATTGCTCACCTTTGAGTCTGGGCTGGTGCTTAGAAGGGAGCAGTGAACACGATCACTTCTGCTGTGAGACTGAAGGACAATACTCCAATCCGATAGAACCTTGAACATGACACATTTTGTCCTATGGAAAGGAACAGTAGGTAAATCAGAGCACATTAGCGGACGATAGGCAACAATGACGCAGTTACTTAGATTCAGTGCACACGGCATAACACATATATGATACACCACAAAATTTCACCGGTCGTATTCGTTGTGGACACGCGGCGCGAAGCGACGATTCGTTATACAATCAGGACATTTACCGTTACCCGAAAATTATACGATCGGGAAGAAAGCATAGTCATTGGGCATCTATGCTATTCTATTAATATCAATAGATCAAATTCGCGCAGCAACACCAAATTTTTCTCTCGTAAAGTATCTGGAAATGATCGAATAACGAAGTGTTCCATAAGTGAGGCACCAGGACCCCTTTATGGGCGTTTAAGGAGCATCAGGACGGGGGTCGCCATTTGATGAAAACCCTAGAGGCACCTTAGATCTGGGTCGTGAATACAAAAATGGATCGCAGGGAAGAATGCCTGTTTAAGTGAGAGCCGAGTGAGAGGTGACTAGCGCAAAGTTTTCCGGTACCTAGGTTCGTGATTTGATATTTTAAGTGAGTTGTTTATGAGGTGCGGTGCGTGATTTTCTTATCAGTTACGTGAGACTAATTAGTGGTTATTGCAGAGTAGTTTGGCATTTTTCCGGGTCATTTCGTCGTGCGATTTCCATTCTACAGGCTCCAAAAAGACGACTCCGTCGGAACGTTAGCGGTTCGTATTCTTTGCCACATTCGTGAAGTGTTATTAGGTTATCTAGTTCAAGAAAATGGAGCTACTATACCACTTGGAAGCTAGTACCTTTAGCTATGTATAGATGAAGTTTGGCAGACCTAGCCACAGGAAAAACTCTCGAGAAATCGAAAAGCAGTCCGAGTGGTCAAAATGAACGCCGATTTCAAATCAGGAGTTTGAGAAACCGCCCGAATTCCGCCGTTATGAGTTACGTGGGCTCAAGTGGATGGTCATCATAGCGAAGAATTTCTGCACTGTTGCTTCCAATGGGTTCTAAACAGCGAACAAAATTGTCGCTATCGGTGAATACGACCTGTTCTTCAACAATCAAATCGACAGGGTGTTGGTACCACACAGCTACAAGAGGCCACCGTTGCCTGTCATAAATCCAGATCCCAAGTAACTGTATTATAGGGCAGTGCTGGGACACAAACAATACTGAGACCTGGGTTCAATCGCCTCATTCGCCCAACATAAAACCGTGCGATTTCAACTGTTCTGGTCAGTCGAAGGTACTGTCCGACGGCAAACGCTACAACGTTTTGTCATTCGCCGAAATTGGCATCAACAGCAATTTACTCGCACTTGTTGAAAAAACGAAGGTACAGAGGTCCAAACGCTTTCGAGGCAGTGGGAACGGTTCTTCGACAGAAAGAGGGATCTGACTGACCTTATGTCGAAATATTTCTTTTTTATTTGGTCCTTTCCGTTTTATATGAATAAAAACTTTTACGTTTGTGAATGGGGTGAGCTAATATATCTGAATAAATTCAAGACTCCTACAAGCTGGAGCATATTGTTAGAACACGGTCACTACTGCACAGTGTGCTTGCGTCGTTCTCTTTGGTGGAATCAGCAGAAGCTACACTCCGAGCAGTGTCATGAGCGCGGAATCCATTTCAGGTCCTGCTTCATTCAAATCAGTAGTGCTGCACTCTATGGCCTCATCTAGCTAGCTAGCGTATGCACGACGTTGCAATGTAGTTCTAGCGTCCGACACCCTCCAAGGGACAACAAGAGGAACTCTGACTCACCTCAACCACAGTTCCATAACCTTGCGCTGAGTCCCCGTACGGTTCACAGCTGATCAGTACTCGTTTTAGGTTACACAACCGTCCAATACTATCACCAATCCATCGAGGAGCCACCGTGACGTCTCCATGAATTGTGCGACTTGTGTGAAGCACTTCCAAAGCATTCTTGAAAACACATTCTACGATTACAAATCCTTGGTAGTAGGGTGCACATGTAAATTTGCAGCCGCCAAATGTCTTGTCAGTGTAAAAATTGGGTTCGTAGAAAGCTCCCTATGTGAGGCCCGGCAGATTTTCGGCACTGTGATCACCAGTAATTGCGGATGCAGAAGCTGAGCGCTCGTCCGGTAGACCAGGAAGCCGCGGGGAAGAGTCGCACTCTACCATGCTCGGAGTTTACTGAAAACTGCGCCGCTAGAATTAAGGACACGCATTGCGAGTATAAATCATGGGTATAAGGCTCACATACTAATGTGAAGATCCTAACTGAGTCTGCAGCAAGGGCAAGAGACGGAACTTATAGAATACCCTTCCACATTGGAACCTCTTCGCTTTTTGTTAGAACGGGTGTGTTTCACCATTTGTGACAATGTGTGCTTTTAGTAGTGAGCCCCGAAAGGTACAGCTGGGACCATGTCAACAACCAGTGATGAGCACCCTTGTCATAGAATTCTCAGATTCATTTCTTCAGGGAACGTTCCTCAGTGAAACAACTCTTGGTACCTTTATTATGTTATGCAATCACATCTACCAGGAAAGGTCAACAGGTCGCCATGGCCATTCAAGATGGGATGCATATTGCCGTGTGCGTCTCGGGGCACTGAACTCAAATCTGGTTTCAGAATTTGCTGAACGATTCTCTAGGAGGAGTTAGGGGGGTCGTTCTAGCATAGCACTCGCCGATCCTCCTTTGCGCAGCTCAAGTTAAGTTTGAAGGCATGCTGTGTCAAGTTGTCGATGGTGCAGTGGATAGGTAAGTTGCCTCATATATGGGAGGTCATGGGTTCGGTTCCTTGACAAGTTCGCATTTTTGCATTTTTTCGGAACATCTTCTGTGAGTTCAGAGAATACTTCTATCCGTTATTTTGTCAAGCTTGCTCTTACTTGCAGCAGGAAAAGACTTAAGTGCCGGCAATTGTGCTTCGCTTTCAAGACTTTTAGGCAGTGTTTACCCTTTACTGCAATCACCCGAGATCAAGCCAGTTTCAGACTTTCTTCTTCGTGCGCAGAATTGCCTGAAAGTTGCCTACTAGGGTAGTCTGCCCTTCCAAACATGATTATCACATCCGCTCGGCACGAAACCTCCTAGCACTGGTGGCTTGTAGCGTATGCGTCAGGCGGTTTCCAAGTGTACGGATATGATACCCATGTTTAGCGGGTCAAACTACCCCAGTTGACAAGTTTTCAACGAACTTGTTGATTTAGGGTATTTTTGCGCTGGCGCCTGTGGCACGGGTGCTAGGAGGTTTCGTGCCGAGCGGATGTGATAATCATGTTTGGAAGGGCAGACTACCCTAGTAGGCAACTTTCAGGCAATTCTGCGCACGAAGAAGAAAGTCGGTCTGAAACTGGCTTGATCTCGGGTGATTGCAGTAAAGGGTAAACACTGCCTAAAAGTCTTGAAAGCGAAGCACAATTGCCGGCACTTAAGTCTTTTCCTGCTGCAAGTAAGAGCAAGCTTGACAAAATAACGGATAGAAGTATTCTCTGAACTCACAGAAGATGTTCCGAAAAAATGCAAAAATGCGAACTTGTCAAGGAACCGAACCCATGACCTCCCATATATGACGCAACTTACCTATCCACTGCACCATCGACAACTTGACACAGCATGCCTTCAAACTTAATGAGCTGCGCAAAGGAGGATCGGCGAGTGCTATGCTAGAACGACCCCCCCCTAACTCCTCCTAGAGAATCGTTCAGCAAATTCTGAAACCAGATTTGAGTTCAGTGCCCCGAGACGCACACGGCAATATGCATCCATCTTGAATGGCCATGGCGACCTGTTGACCTTTCCTGGTAAGGAGATTATTTCTAAGAATCTAAAGACTACCAAACTATGAACAGCACAGAATCACGGTAAATTTTTTTCCGTTTGTTCTTTAGGGATAGTTGCCCTCACCATAAGCATGTGCTTCAAAGCTTTCAGCCATAACGGGCTTCAGTTTGGCGCTACCATCCCTCGTCAGTTCTATATATATCCTTGTATACACGGTTTATTTGAGTAGCGACTCCAAGAAGACAGCGCCGGCTGGTACCGGCACCACTCGTCGTCAAATAGGAACTAATTGAGCGGCTTCTTTTACTGAATTCGACATAAATTCATTAGATTTGGAAACCCAGCTCTTTTCATGCTCAGCTTTGAAACATGTTGGAATACACTCCAGCTGAAAAATAAAGCAGTGCTGCCATGATGCCGCCGTCTCCATCTGGCTCTAAGTCGCTACCGCTAGGAATTGATAAGTTATATACAACTTGATGACACAGTTAATGCTCTCTCACCGTCTTCTATCGGTGTCCCGCGTCTCAGTTCCCATTCAGTAAACTGCTTGGTAGGCAATGGTGAGTATATGAGAAACATGAGTGGTCCTCTGTGATCTCTAGGACTTCACGACTTTGTGGATTCTGATCTACGTGAGATAGATGCCGAAGTCAAGGGATAAGGATGAAGTCCTGCTTCGGGCACCAGAACAGCCTGGGTTCAATCTTAGGTTCCCGGTAATAAAGGTAAGCCGAGTGGTCTTAACCGATTAGCACCGTGAGGTATTAGGTTGATGCACAAGTTCTTTCCCTCGACTTTTTGTAAATATCTCAATAGCAAACCGCATGGAAGAAGAATAGAGTATGCACCATTCATCCGATCCACTACTCGACGCCAACGCTCAGGCAGCTTTTCGGTTCCATCGTTCCAAAAGGGCTTCGGCTGGGACCCGAAGAAGGCCACAATGCAGCACAATCACCGCTGCGACATGGATTTGCACTGGTAATTATAGTTAATCCTACTATTATAATCCGCTAAGTTTGTCTGTTGGTGTCTGTGTATGTGTGTGTGTGTGTGTTTGACCGGAAATTCATAACTTCCTTCAAAGGAGCGGCAGAGCGCTCAAACTGATAAGTGATGTAGGGGGTCGGGCAGGAACACTATTGGTAGGTGGCAGGAACTGATAAGAGCTGATAAGATACCACAGGGGGTCTTAGAAGGGGAGGGTCACCAAATTCATAGCGTCGGCCAGAGTAACGACCGGACGTTGGATCCAAGTAGCAACATAGGGGGCAGGATGGGAACATTATTGGTGGGTGGCAGGAAGTGATAACAGCTGATAAGATACCATAAGGAGCCTTAAAAGAGTGAGTTACCTAATTCATAACACCGGCCACAGCAGCGATGGGACGTTGGTTCCAAGAAGTTAGATAGGGGGCAGGATGGGAACATTATTGGTGGGTGACAGGAAGTGATAACAGCTGATAAGATACCACAAGGGGCCTTAAAAAGGAAGGGTCACCAGCTCCATAGCGCGGACCACAGCGACGACGGGATGTGGGTTCCAAGAAGTTAGATAGGGGCAGGATGGGAACATTATTGGTGGGTGGCAGGACGTGATAACAGCTGATAAGCTGTTATCACGTCCTGCCACCCACCAACTGATAAACTTCAGCACCGGTGCCCAAGGAACAATGGTTAGAGGCTTCAGTCAAGTATTCTATCCCTTAGCGATATGGTTACGACCGCTAAGCTCTCGAGTTTCGACGAAAATTAAAAGCCCTGGAAGCTGCTCAACGGAAGTACTAGGATGTGAGAAATGTGAGGATAGATATATGCCATGATATATCACCATGATATCGATGTTATTACCATCAAAAGTCTTTCAACCGCTAAGCTGTCCTATTTCCAACGGATGGTGAGTGTTTCTTAGAAATGTGATAAGCACCAGACATTAGCAAACGTTCATTAAATAGGAGAATCATAATGAAATAGGCCGTATTCTAAAAAATTGTAATCGGGCGAAGTGTTCGGGGTCAATACAGGAATCCTGTCAGCGCAGTACCATTACCATAGGTTCAACCATACGCGCAGTAGTGCGCGTCAGCCAAGCTTGTTATAGATAATTTATAGTAATTATAGCCTGCAAATGCAGGGTGGGCGAGTGATAGCTAGTGCGATGAAAGAGTATCATGTACACGTCATGCACGATGACGAAATACCAATCTCCATGCAAACGAAATACGGAAGGATCAAAACAAGGGGGGAAAAAGCTTATGCACCTACCTAATAGTTTACCATTATGTCGTAATGATCATGAGTTTCGTTGAAGAGTTTAAAAGAGCACTCCCATTTGTTTAAGAATCATCTGGCAAAGACACACAAATTCGAAAATTCTCCGCGTAAACTGTAACCTTGGACGGTTTAAGGTAACTACTCATGCTATACTTATGATAGGCACTGCAATCCTACTATATATAAACGGCAACTGTCTGTTTGTCTGTTTGTCTGTCTGTCCGGAAATTCGGAATCACCTGAAGAACCAGTTGGAGGGGGCGGGTCAAGGGTGGGTTGGGTAGGGCATGGGCCAAGATGTACGGAACACACATGAACTGAGCTAAGCCCCGCCCACTGTGGGCGGGGCATGCGCACAGTTGTGAGCTACATAGTTCAAAAATTCGTAGTTCGGTTCTAGAAGATCCCGGAGAGCGGAAATTGTGGGAAACGATAAGCAGTCAGTTGGCGGATGAAATGAGGGAGTCACACCCGTGATGGGCGAGGCGTGCTATAGGTGGGCGGTGCTCGCTACACAACTTTCAAAAATTCGTAATTCGGTTCCAGAAGATCCCGGAGAGCGGAAATTGTGGGAAACGATAGGCAAACAGTTGGCGGACGGAATGAATGAAGCACACCCGCGATGGGCAGGGCGTTCGCCGAAGTGAACGGTGCCGGGGACAAAAACCCTCAAAACACATCCGAAAAACTCCAGGAAATGGGGAGTAAGTGAAACTGAGCAATGGTTGGGCAGATGAAGTAAGGGATAACCGTAGGGAGTATACCAAATGGTTGGTGCCGTTTATTCTGCGCTTCCTCATCAGTGAATTGCGGTATAGAAAATTTTGATGACTGTCTTCTAGGGGGGGGTATATAGCAGTGAAACGGTAAAGTGCGGTAATTCTCAAAACAATTTTTTTCGACCATTCGGCCGGGCCGGCCGATCCGACTGGCCCTCCCTCTCATGGAAAACTTCTCACCGGGACCCACTTCACACCCGGAAGGAGGATCGGCCGGCGAAGCCGGCCGATCCGACTGGTTTTGCTTATATGCTCCTATCTACCGTTGCCTCAGATGCATATCGCTACCATAGCACCCGTTACGCTACGATCAAGTCAATCTCACCTCTGTTGTTACGCTGTCCGATTGAAGCCAGGATCTAATCTCGCTATGATTATGTCACGATGTTTCACAATGTTTCATGTCGTATTTCGAGCCAAAATATTGTTACCCATATCGAGTTACCTAATTAAAGTGGAACCTTCCTTGACTCGCATCAGAGACGGAGTCTACGACCAACCAACGTCAGGAAGGCCTTTCCTGGAAAAGTGGCGCATCATCTGCTGGATAATATCACCAGGGCTCTTGCAGGCTATGTCATCTCCATCACTTCCTTTCTAATCTCAACCTTTATCATTCTATTTTACCATTGCTAGACGTATAGACGTGCAATTCACATAGCTGTGTGCTCTCTTGCCAGACCATGACGGTTTCCTTCTCCCCATATTAAGAGTCTCTTCGCCTCATATCCCCACAATGCTTACCAGGGACGGTCAACAGGTCAGCCCCGCCATTCGCAATGTGGTGCATACTTTTGTACGCGGCTTGAGGCAGTGAACTCTATGCACCATCGAAACTTGCTGAACGATTCTACGAATTTCACTAATTTTGCTCACGCTCAATGACTGGATCGCGACGCTTGATGCTGGAAGCAACTTAGATGTCATTTATTTCGATTTTGAAAAAGCTTTTGACAAAGTCATTCACTCCCTCTTGGTGCATAAAATGAAGCAAACTGGCATTCACTTCAGGATAGTCAAATGGATTGAAGAATTCCTCAAACTGCGCACTTTTCAGGTTGTAGTGAATGGCTCCTTCTCTGCCGTGAGGAAAGCTCCTAGTGGGGTTCCTCATGGGATGTCCTGTCACCTGTACTATTCAATATTTTTACTTTCGATTTGCCATCTTTGGTGGAGGATCAGAATGTAAAAGTCAAAATGTTTGCTGATGACCTTAAGATTTACAATCCAATCCTGTCTTCCAATCAGCTTCAGCTGCAAAAGGCAATAGATGTTATAGCGCATTGGTCCAACTCGAACATGCTTCCACTATCTGCTGGCAAAACGAAAGTGCTTCATTTAGGTGAATCCAATCCTAGCATTCAGTACTACATTCACAATGATGCTATTGAAGCGGTAGATTCTGTTATGGACTTGGGCTTTCTAGTCAAGAATAAGCTGGATTTCGGAGATCATGTGAACAATATAGTAGCTAAAGCTGAGCAGCAGAGTTTTTTTAATGTTCGAGTCCCTCCTCTCTGAAAACCCGTTTCTTCTTATAAAGGCGTACAAAACGTACGTGCGTTTAATACTTGAATATGGCACATGTATTTACTTCCCCGTAAGAAGATGCTGATTGATAAACTTGAAAGGGTGCAGAACAGCTTTACTAGAAAGCTTTTCCTTAGAGCCCTTGGTTTTACATACAAAAGTATACCTCGAGGTGTAGTAAGGAATAAAATGATCAACTTGGATCCATTATGTGTGAGGCTCAGGCGAAACGACCTTCTTATGGTTTACAACATCCTTAATAAACGTGCTTGACCGTCAATCATTCTATAGTCTTGCGCCTTCTAGGACTACATAGAGATTGGAAGTACAAACTTGTTTTTCGGTGACCGCACCTTTGTTGGGGCGCAAATTTTTCACTTTTCGTGCAGGCATGGAGTTTTCAAAGATGAGCAGAGCTATACCGATATCCGATACTTTTTCATTGTTTAGAAAATCGGTTTTTCGTTACTTGAATTGTGTGAAATAGGGTCTTGCTCTTGTCGTGTTTTTCTTTTTGCATTTATTTTTGACTGTCGTTCTATTTAGTGGTTGTTTTATTTTTTATGATTTCTTCTTTTAGTTTACGCAACCACATGTCACAGAGCATGTAATAAATTGAAATTGAATGAAGTTATTAAGTCTTTTCTCTCTTCTCTCGAGGGCGCGCTTTCGCCGAAGGGCAGGCGCCTGCGGCGCGCTACGCAATCTTAAACGAGCTGGTATGATGTTTCTTTTTGAAGGCAGTTTGCAAAATAATTCGGTACTCGACTTATAATGCTAGCAGAGAGCTATAAAGGTGGGGGAGATGGTGGAAAACAAAGTGAAAACCCTCAGAAACCTTTGAAGAAAACTTGACTCAAAAAGCAATTCCGGACGAGTTTCCCGTAGCCATCTTGCCAACGGACGCTGCGGTAGAATGGCTACATGCATGTACTCATGAACCCATGCAGCAGCGAAGCCGCTTCATAACAGTCCCTTTGCTCCATGACTTACTTTGCAAACGAAGCAATACGAGCATCGGAATGGTCGTCCACTTGAAGGCGGATGGGCTGGGTGGGATTTCAGGTCGGTATGTTGTAACTTGATAGTGCCCTTATAAGGGTGCCTTCCTTGGAAAATGCGGCTTGCAGCGCCTGCTCAGGGTCGCGGAATTCCGTCCTGCCAAAGGAATTAATCCTACTCGTCGTAGGGATTTATGGTGCCAACTGCCTTTAGTAGGTCGAGTTACCCCCGAAGACGACACTCTAGCAGAAACCGAGATTTTGAATCAAACTCCGGAAGAGTGAGGTTTGGGCATCATAATAGTGGCTGAATAGTGGCCACCACTGACCCTAGTCTGGCTTATCACTAATAACTGGTCTTCGAGCTGACTCAGTATTTTAGTTATGTATTTTCGAGAAGAACAATATCTGCTTCAGTTGTTTGCATCATCTGCATCAATTTCCTGAGAAGCTGGAGGAAATTCCACCCTGAGATCAGTTATCGATGACATGTGAGCTGTAGGGTGTTGCCATAGACCCATCGAATACTTCCGTTTCTCGAAGGTCGAATGTCAATATCAAATCTGGCTAGACACTTGTTGTCGGGATAATTTGACCCGCTGAACAAGAATGTCACACTGATTTGGTCCTTGTGACATGTGTTACGAGGGAGACAAGCACAAGTCCTCTCCTAGGTAAAAAGGTTCATTTAGGTTTATATTTCTTGACCCAATAGTGAGAATGTACGTCATCGGTGGTGGACACTGAGACACCGAGATGCTCACGTGAGATTATGTCCACCATATGTGACGAACGGGCTTCCAATGAAATTTTTAGGCAGCTTAAGTTCTTCAAGGAACTTTGCTAGTGGAGTAAGGCTACATACTATAGCTAATTTAAGCAAGTAGTGGACCATCGAAATCTTCGCTTGTAAGGTCAGCCTGCAGCACCTGAGACCAAGACCCCGGAGAAATTTCTACCAGCAAATTGCCTGTAGAGATCACTCGTACCCTGATCATTAATATGACGTCCGTTTATGGCACCGGCGCTGTTTGACGCCATTTGGCGCCAATTTAACTCCACTGCATTTTTCATCGTGTCCGATGGGAAGTTCCGTGGTGGGGTTTTTGACGTCATCACTACGAATATTTCACTCTTGACGCTGGTGCCACTTGGCGCCAGTGCCAAGAGCTGCCGGCGCCGACTTGACACCACTACCTTTTTCACCAAAATAAAACAAAGTTGTATACCAGAGCTTTTTGATGCTCTGATTACGAGTATGGCATTCACTATATATGCCGGCACCAACTGGCGCTAATGGGCGCCAATTTGATGCTGTCGCTTCTTCCAGCCGAACTGATGTAAATTTGGATACTATGGTTATTGCCGTGCTAATTATCGATGACTTTCATTTTTAGCACAAGTGCCAGCACAGTACATAGGGCACACTGGTCATCAAGGCTATACTAAGGCTGAGCTTGGGAGGAAGGAATCCCTCTTCCTTCAAGACTCTGCCTTTTCGGAGTGCTACACGGCCATCGTGCCATGTAGCTGCTCTGCAAAGATGAATGCCATAGTCGTGAAAGAGCTTCCTCTTCACATCCCAATCAACCTCAAATGCAGAGCATCTGCGACTTCAGCGAAAACAGTCGTGGCGGACTGTCTTGGCCTAGAAGTTGCTCCTGGGGAGCTTGACTTCTTGAACGAATATCACATCCGCTTGGCCGGAAAACTCTTGGTGCCCGCGCCAAAGTACTCGGAATCACCAAAATTGTTGAAAGGTCAAATGGAAGAGTTCGATCTTCAACAGAATATGACATCCGTTCTGATATCAGTCTCACACCGCCTGACGCATACGTCAGAAGCAACTCATCGCATGCTTGCTTCGACTCCGTCGCGTGCGGCACAAACTCCTTCCGTTTCCTGCCTAGCTTGCTAGGCAAATTAGGAAAACGTGAAGAAAAGCAGAACTCCTCCACTTTACTAAGGTCAGCCTCAGTAGAAGAAGGGATCACTATCTCCCAGGAAGTGTGCAGAGGAGCAGAAGCAGGTCGCGCTATCACTTGTACCCTCTTTGCTCCACCCTAGACATTCTCAATGCCCCATACATAAGTGCTATTCGTGCTCCGAGGCCAGACTATCGAAAAGGACAAGTTTTCAGTAAATTTGGTGACTTGAAGTATTTCACCGCCGGCGCCTGTGGCGGGCGCTTTTTGGGCCAAGCGGTTGCAACGCGACAACTTTTCGGCCGTTTCTTTCCACGGAGAAAAAAGCCGGTCAAAAACAGGAGTGATTTTAGACCACTGGGCAGTAAAGGGTGGGTAGTGCCAGAATAAATATTGTGTCCGTAATCAGAATGTCGAACAGCGCCAGTATGCAAGTTTATACCGATTTGCGTAGAATGGGAAGGGCCGAAATCGGCGGGCGCCACTCCGGTAACAAAGGGCGAAATCCTGCCGTACGCTAGAACTGAATGTCGTTATGCAATGTGATTAAGAAATAACCTCAATATGCAAGTATACACCGATTTTTGTGGAGGAGTTATAGCACTAAATTATCAGCCATTGGCGCCAAATGGCGCCGAAGGACAAAGCAAGTGTCATTGTTGTGACCTGAACACAGAATAACCTCTCTGCTCAGAAGTAGCAAAAAATGAGATTTTGAAAGGAGTAAGCTGAACAGTGCCAGAATTTTTAGTGGGGGGTCCCAAGGGACCGTGACCACCACTTCCTAAAGCTCGCAAATGCACCGTTCAGAACGAGCTGTTTCCGAACAGCGCGCCAGGTCGCGAATGGTTCGAAAACGCGAGTACCCCTCTCACATGTATGTTACTGCAAGAAGCGGCATCAGTAGCTTTGCTGGCCCTATTCCTGTAAAATTTAAAAGGTCGAAGAAGGTCACCGGGACCGATACCACAACCTCTTGTCGCGACATCAGTCCACTAACGGTTGATCCATGACATTTTCTGCTTCTCATGTATGTAATGACACTCTCACGCTTCCATGTGTTGTTGTGGGAATTAACAACGCAGGTGAAAAACTCTCCACAACTCCGCTCAGGTAATGTTCGGCAAATTTGGAAGAGTGCTTCAAGCTCAGCGTCCCAGGACACTCACGTCGATCACTTTGCAAATGACAAGGCTAACCTGTCGACCTTCGTTAGAAGCGAGAAGTGTTTTATTCTGATTGCTCTAGATGATCATTTCTGCTTTTTCTCCACTACGAAGTTTCTAGGCGACTGTGACATTCGTCCTGAACTCTACTACACACGACTGCAAACCTACCTGGTCTGCGCTTTCAGTCGATCCACAACCACTTACTACATGCAATCTTAGCACGTTTGGTTTGCGTAATGAACCACTATTTTCTAACACAACTGTTCCAATCATTTTTTTTTGGCTTGGCCCATCACAAGTAGGTAAGTAGGTAGGCAGGTAATAGGTGGCAGTATTGAATCAAGGAAAACTGAGAAATAAAAGCGATATTCCCAGCAATGCTTCTTCTTTTCCAGAAAAACTGGTGATACGTTACATTGGCTACATTAAAGGCACGGTCCGCGATCAGGTATCGAAGTTGAAAATATGGCGTCAGGAGGTTAGAGTGGTCCGCGACGAACAACCTTGTACCGGTTTCGCGGCAAAAATTCTATGGGAGGGGCGCTGTAGCAATATAGGTTCAGTGGCTCCTCCTTTTTTCCAGTGACTCCGCCTCCAGACTCCGCCCCTAATGACCGACTTCCAGTGAAAAATGAGATTGCAGGACGAAAAAGCATGATAATCGCCACTTGTACGATCGTAGAAATCTTATCGGTGAATCAGCCGTGCATATGAGGGCGTAGTTTTGGAGATAGAGTTGATTGGGCACGTACAAACTGGGATCGGGGGTTCTATCTAGGGCAGGTGGCATGTTTTTTGTGCTTTTTTGTTTACAGTCGAGTTACTCAACCCCTTGTCGTCTATATGGAACTCCCTAATCCACCATCCGAGATGGCGAGTAATTTTTTTGATGTTATAATTCCATTCACAATCCTACGGTCCACAGGTTTCGGCTAACTAGTGGAGCGATGGGAACACTGAGAACAAGGTCCAATGCGACTAAAATAGTGTTTATTGCATGACAAGGTGCTGCATATTCCGCTTTACGCACTTTCGTGAGAAAATCACAGAGCTGACCCAGCATCCGCTGCTCCATCATTGAAACATCACTTGCGAGGGTAGAGTGTTTGAAAGGCATGACGTTCAAAATTAGTGACTTCCCAGAGACACAGCGTTTTGACTTCCTGACAGGCATAAGTTGTCTTCCGAAAAGGTGGCTAGTGCCGTTTGGACTGCAGAGATTTCGGCACCCGGCCCATTTTTCAAATTGCCTAAGTCACAAAACTTTTATATAGGGTAGTTTAACATCCTGATTACGAATATGACATTCACTCTTGTCGCTGGCGCCAAGAGAGGACACTACGATTACCTCCTGGGCTCAGCCTTAGCAGAGCGCAGATAATCGTAGTGTCATCCATTAGCGCCAGCGACAAGAGTGAATGTCATATTTTTGATCAGGATGTTAAACTACCCCTATATACAAGTTTTTGGTGACTTAAGCAATTTAAGAATGAGCTCGGTGAAGAAATTTCTGGAGTCCAAACTGCATTAGCCCAAAAAAGGGGGAGGGGGGGGGGAAGAAGGAAAAGGTGACTGTACTTCGCGGTGAACACACATGAGGTGAACACAGAGAATAGTTTCCAATTTGTTGACTTTTCTGCTAAACTGATATTTTAACAGTCTTAGCCACGCTCAGTGAAAGGCACATGACTCATGCAAAAAAAAACAAAAATGGTTTTTTCAATTAGTGCAATCAGCTGAAGATGATGAAACCCTTCAGTTCACACCATGGTGCTTTTTTACGCGAGAGCGTTAGGTACTTACATCCACAAAAGGAGGTCGACAGTTAGACATGTGTTGCTTCATGAAGTCGATCAGTGAAGAGGCGTAAAGGATTGAAGGATGAATGTAGACCATATCTCCATTCTGAAGTTCAGCGATTAATGCATTAAGAGGAATGTCTAATTATGATTTCCGAGCACGAAAACATTCCCAAACATTTCCTAGCCAGCTCGCCTTGCAGTGCTCCTCAACTAGAACCTCTTATTCCTAAAAAGCATATGTGACAGAGTTACCCCATTTTCTGGAGCACAAGGTCACCTATGTACAGTTGCAGTCCTCACCGTTGCGGACTGTCGGAGGCGGAGTGAGCAGCGCGGTTCGGGTCCGTGTTCCGCTCCCTTGCTGTACGACTGGTGATCGGGCAGAGATTGATTCAGGAGGGACACAATGTTGGAAATACCGCGGTTGCTGCCCGACAGTTGCGGTGATATTGAGTGTAACATCTTCACAGCTAGTTGGGTCGCAATCAGCCAGAATTGCCTGAAGCGTTTCCAGCACTGGCTATTTTCTTCCTGAATTGATCACCACTCGATCACCATTGGTATTAGGTCATCCCATTCAAAAGTGCCGTCGGTTTTATTCGAATAAAACAAAGAGGAGAATAGATGAAAAAATATTTTGGCTTCAAGTTAAGTAAATCCCTCCTTCACCAATGACCCGCTCCCAGTGCCCCGAAAGCGGACCTCTGGTACCTTCGATTTTTCAACAAGTGCGAGTAAATTGCTGTTGATGCCAATTTCGGCGAATGACAAAACATTGTAGCGTTTGCCGTCGGAGAGTACTCTCGACTGACGAGAACAATTGGAATCGCTCGGCTTTATGTCGGGCGAATGGGGCGATTGAACCCAGGTCTCAGTATTGTTTGTGTCCCAGCACTGCCCTACAATACAGTTACTCGGGGTCTGGCACTATGACGAGCAACGGTGGCCTTCTTGTAGTTGTGTGGTATCATCCATTTGTCGATCTGATTGCCGAGGAACAGGCACTGTACACCGACAGCGCCAATTTTATTTTCTGTATAGAGCTGAAGCCTTTATTTTCTGTATAGAGCTGCGCCTGAAAGCCACCGTGTGGGAATCCTTTGATGGTCATCCATTTGCTCCCACGTAAGTCCTCATGGTAGACTCGTCTTCTCATCTGCATTCATACAAAATTGACAATTGTGTGTTTTGGCTCGAGGTCCAAGACCACCCATATTTCATCTAGGCCGGGGTGCGTTTTCACAGTCGTGAATGACATCTCATGCTGAGAACATTACTGCTAGAGGCATAGAATCGGTACTGCGTTCGTGCTTCTACAAGAAAATTAGGTACCCATGCGCACACCCTCTTGACCATCCTCAGTTTATCGGACATAACTCGGGCAGCAGTTGCAGCAGGGATGTCAGACTCGCGGGGAAGCTCGACAAAGGTCCAGGCTCTGTGATCAGACATTCAGCGCTTGACTTCATCCACCCTTTTTTCTTGTGCAGGATGAACATTATGGGACCATCCACGACAACAATTTTTTCCTTTCTTCCTTCTTCGGGCTCCTGAACCAAACCTTCCACCTTGTTTCGAGAACACCATTACACACAACTACTGGTCCGGCGCCGGTCGAATTTGAGCAGCGCACTTCCCTCTTATGACGTCTGATTTGAAAATCGGGCGCTGATTTTCACCACTCGGGCTTCTTTTCAATTTCTCGAGAACTTCTTCTGTGGGTAGGTTCGCCAAATTTCACAGATACACAGCTAAAGGTACTAGCTTCCAAATGGTATAGTAGCCCGCTGCTCTATCCCCTTTGCTTTTCTGCCATTCCTCTATATGTCCTACTGGCACTTTGAATGGGATGACCCGATAGAACAAGGCAGCCTAGTGTGGGCCTATGCCTTTCGCCGGCCTCGACTGGTTGCGTTGTTATTAACTATGTAGGGCGCAGCTTCGTTTCGAACGCCGCAACAATGCCTTGCATACTTTGATTCCGCGTCTTTTTTTGCTTTTACTTATCCATACTAGCGATTATCATGTATAATGACTACTTCTGTGCGTGTGTGTGCGTCTGTCTGCTTGTCGCGGACTTCATAGCGCCAGTCCCAGTGGCAGTGACAGATTTATTCGAAGTGGTGAAGTAGGGGTTTAGACAGGAATACTACAGGTGGGTGACAGAAGCTGATATCACCCAATAAGAGGTCGGCTGACAAGAGGCGTTCTAAGGAGGAGGTCACCATACTCAGGGCTCGGGTCACAGCAACAGTGGGACCTTATACTGCAGGTGGGTGACAGGAACTGTGGGACCCTAATCCTATGGTATCATATACGTAGGACAGAAACATTACTGGGGGTGACAAGGACTGTAAGCAGCTAAAAACACATGATAAAGGGCGTCACAAGGGCAAGTTCATCCTACTTACAGGGAGGGCCACAGCATCAGCAAGGAGATGGTTCCAGCAGGTCATATAGAGCCTGGGATGGGGTCAAACACGGAGGGTGACAGACAGGGATAACAACTGACAGAGGTCGTCATAGTAAAAGGTGGTAAAGCAACAAAATGAGGAACAAAATTTCAAAGATTCATCGATAGGGGGCATTGATCACGAGTGACAAGTGATGATATCTTGATGAAGATAGATAAGGGGAATTAGAGTGGAAAGGACAACATACTCA
>MU913703.1:28084-42323 GCA_036418165.1 Cooperia oncophora | reverse complement strand
AACAGAGATGCAGGGAGGCTAAAGCGGAATTAGTGCGTAGTGATACTTGCTTAGGTGTAGTCTCCATACTCAGCCTGCGCCGAAGGACGGCCAGTCGCACGCCTAAGCATAGCCAAACTTGTGACCTGTCTGCCACATCTCACTTCCGATATTTCGCTACCTTTAATATTGTGTCCTTTGCGGAATCTCGGTATCGGCACAAGTGCTGCTCATTGGAGGCGGCTTGGGCGGAACATGGAGACGGCTATGGGGGTATCATTACCTTTCAGATCCCTCTCGGTGCATCTTTGGGCGGAGAAAGTGGCACGCTGCGGCCGTCAAAGTCAAAGGGGCAAGTCGCTAATCTGCTCAACAAATCATTGATATCATGCTCCTGGAGCAAATGGAGTGTGCAGCTAGGACGCCTACAAACAATAGTGCGTGTGAGGACGCGTACTGGAACGCAGCCAGGGCGGCCTAGTTCCAACAACGATGCCATTTTGAGCCCGTTACCATTGGTGGGACATCTGCCCAGGCTGCGCTCCAAGCCATGCCCCCGTTCGACGCCATATTAGTTGCAGGGATTATGACTGTGTATCACAAGTTATGAGAGAATTAGTTCATCCAAAGACATCCTTAGTCGTGGGGGCAGGGTTTGAGCAAGAGTTTATAGCTGCTGGCTATATTGACTTGCTAGCAAAGAAAAAAGCAAACAGAGCAGTAACAAATGCCTTAAATAACACCCTCTTACTTGCAGTTGACTTTCAGCATTAAACGAGCGAGGCGGAAGATAGGAACAGATGCGCGAAGCCAGAAACAAATGAACGCGTCACAGACACTTTCTCACACAAGTATTAACAAGATGCTCTTCGATTCGGGGTGGGGACGTTACTGGTGGGTGGGGTCGCTGAGACGGGCCGCCAGCCTCACCAACGTCCGGCAAGTTCTTCAGCGGCGCTAAGATGCGCCCGCAGAGAGACAATTGTAAAGTTAATGGAACAAAGGTAAATATCTTTATTTTCCCCGATATATCCTCTCTATAACATCCTTGTACTTTAGCCGTAATTGTGGGCGTTTTGCTTTGAGCGTGGGTGTCAGCAGGCCGTTCTCCACACTAAACGGTTCCGCCTCGAGGTATATCCGTTTTACCTGAAACCACGTTGAATATAGTCCTTCCGGAAATGTTTCGTAGTCAAAACTAACCTGTTCCATAGAATTGAGCTTATTTTCTTTACCGACTTGAACTAATTGTGATAGCACGTAATCACAGGCCTGCAATAAATGAAAATGACAGGTAGCAGACAGTTTTTGCGGGAGGTTGGGAGGGAAGAGGGGGGGGAGGAGAAACAGTCACAGGGGTAGTCGAATGAGTAAAACAATCACAGAGGTGAGCGAAGCATGTTGTATACCTTTTTATCAGAGCAGATCTGTTCGAGCGTTCGATTTGGCGCTCCGTGTTCAGCATTCCACTCCTCCATTATTTTCGGTTCAGGAACGACTATGGCTATCAGATATCTACAAAATAAGTTCTCCTCCTACTGTATTGAAATCGATGCACGTAAATCTACCTTTCTAAGCTATTACCATCCACAAATATTTGTTGAATAACGGGGGTACGAATGTAGGTGTTCTCGATCTTTTCCGGTGCAACGTACTCTCCCTGTAAGATGAATTCGCCGTCTCTTCACAATTATTGGAATTTTATAGTTCCTACCTGTGCCAACTTAAAAATGTGCTTCTTACGGTCGATTATGCGAATAGTGCCATTGGGTAACATTTCTCCGATGTCACCCGTGTGTAGGAATCCTTGGTCATCGAAGAGTTCGGCTGTCTTCTCTGGGTCCTTGTAATAGCCCTTTGTTACGCTTGGCCCGCGGATCATGATCTGAAAGCCACGGTATGGAACGATTGTATTAACAACAGTAAAGCAAATCCACAGAATGAGCAGGAGGTAAATGGACGCCAGAACTGCATAGGGAGCTTACTTCTCCTTTCCCATCTTTAGCGTAGTAGTTGAGATCCGGTACATCTATCAGCTTGATATTGCAGCATGGCGCTACACCACCGCAATGACCACCCTTCCAATCTGTAGGCCACGAGATTGTCGCCGTTGCTGTGCATTCGGTCTGACCGTAACCTAAACTAGTAATGACTGTCATCGTGAAATATTTCCTCAGATACTGAGTTCTCGTTCTTTTCGGATCCTTGGAACTAGAAAGAGAAAAATTTATTCGACGGGAGGGGGGAGCTTGTCACTATCACTGCTTCCTTGTTCCGCGTTTGCAAACTCCACTTTGGGTAAAGCTTGTACAACCTTGCTCAAAGCTGGAGCAGGATGGGTCTAGCCACATCGAAAACGTGGTCACTCGAGGAAACCTTATCATGGAGCTACCTAGATGGCGTCGACACATCTATGGAAGCAAAAATGCCCCCCGGTCTCGTAAACTGCGCCAAAATTAGTGAAGAGACAGCTGACCTTCCATAATCACGGCACCCATTGCGACACGACACGTCTCGAGTACTTCAGCAGAAATAGGCGCTGACCCAGTGAGCATGAGTGAAACTCGACCGCCAATCTGTTCCTGAAACAGCGAACTTGTTTTTTTTACCATCTTGTTTTTTATGGTTGTTTCTAAAATAAAACCGATATTGAGAAGAGTGTTTCCCACCGACCATGTTGTACTTTGGTGATCCCTACCGGAAGGGCTCCTACTTGGTAGGTGAGGGAGGGAGGAAGGAGGGGGGGGGGTTGTAACTCTTTGAAAAAATTGTTTTCGATCCAGACTTCCTCGTTTTTGGTCTGCCCGTTCCATGTGCTCTTCCAGAAATACGCCCCACACCTCTCCTCACCGGCCGTTATTCGGATGAAAACTGAAGGATTTCCAGGAAAGAGAAGTGCTAAGGAATTGAGATAAATAAGGAAGATGTAGGATTTTCCGTAGGATGGTGATATGGGAGAAGGTGTCGTGCTGAAGCGGGTATTCCGAGATGGAAGGGGCGCGTTTTGGCCAAAAGATTTTTCTCTAAGAGCAGACGTGCCCTAGAACCAAACACGGATTGGCCTGGCTTGTGATAGTGACTTCAGATGACCCGTAAACATATTGTTGCTCGGAGAGTTGGACCTCGCAATAACAGATCTACAACTTTGCAAAAAAACTCTATAAAACACCTATGTCAGGTTGGCAGGTCAACTGATGGAGAACAAATGCATAAGCAGTGTGAACAAAGCAGCAGGTGATACCGCGGAAGTGGAGACCAGAGCAATCACTCGTGTACTGTGGTCAGTATAAGCGGCGTCTAACTGAGACGGGCCGACGGCGACCAGAGAAGCTAGCTCGAGTAGTACTCCGAACATGTTGGATCGTCCGATCGGATTGGCTCGAGTGCTCACTGGTGGTTTTTCATTTTTACACATGGGAGTGGCACTTTTAGACAGACGTCTGTCGGCAACGAGTCGCCCAGGCTGATTTATGTAAATCGTGCACATACCCTTCAAATGATGTTGTGGCAGAATTTTCCAAGTTCTACGTATGTCTTTATGACACGCACTGGAAAGGAGTCAAGGCTCGAAAAATTGCAGGAAGGGGCATGCGCTTCTGAAGCATGGAGACAGCGAAGAACGTCTGGAATAGACATGCAAGTCGCTCATAACTCGGGAAGCAGTCCTGTTCCCGGTATCTCAGCCCCGGTGCCCGTCAGTCTGGATAAGTAGCCTTTCTATGAGGGGTTCGCCAGCACAGGCAGAGATGCTAGGGAGGGTGATCTCGAGGAAGAGGGAGAAGATAACGCCGAAAAAGGAAAGACCTGGAAACGCTGCAGTCTGCCGTTCGTCCTCCTCGGAAACTCCGAAGACGACAGTGAAGGGCAATGAAAGGAATGCTCGTAAAACCACCCCTGGAAATTGGAAAGGACGTCAATGCTGCCCGGGCGAAGAAAAGGCTCCGCAGCAGATGCCTCTCATGGCATACCGACTTAAAAACCGAGTACAAAGGACCAGAGGGATCATTTCGCTGGCGTAGTAGAAGGAACAGAGAAGCTATGATGCGAGGGAAACAATTTAGCCGCGGAGGGTGGTGTGGACAAAGCGCTGACAATGGTTCAGATAAGCCACTAAAGAGAAGAATGCTATAGCCCCGGGCCGTTGGTAAAAAAGGACAGAAAGAGTGAAATGTCAAAACGGCTTTACCACATGCGCGTATGTCCACCAGAGCAGGAGAAGAGCGCGCCACCGGTGATTGATGGAGGAACGTGTTTAGGAAGGCCAAAAGATCATCCAGTAAGAGAGGCAATCAGCTATGTGGGCCAGTACAAGCGACCATCGAAGAAGATCAGGGAGCTCAAGAAGGCGCCGGCGATAATGCTAGTGAAGAGAAGATAGATGAAGATGAAGATGCAGTTTTGTACGCTGTTTATTCTGGGGCGTGCCATACCGCTTGGAGCAAGGATGGATATCTCGTTCCTACACTTCTCCCTTCCGAAGTCCGACACGCCATCTCCTCGGTAAAGAATCGTACGGTACCTGGTCCCGACAGGATCAGACCCCGCAAACATCTTGAAAAGCTCCGTTCAGTTCTGTCAAAACTCTGGCTCGACTTCACGCGCTACCTGTCGGAATGCAAGGTACCCACCTCGTGGAAAACCAGCAAGACTGTGTTGCTGTACAAGAAGGGAGACCTGTACGACATTGGCAATTATCGCCCAATCTGCCTGCTGTCTGTAGTCTACAAACTCTGCACAGGATTGGCAAGAAATCTGACGAAGACAGCCATGCCAGGCAAGCAGGGTTTCGAAGAGGATTCAGCACGATCGATCACATCCACACGGTAACGAAGCTCATCGAAGTATCGCGAGAGTACAAGATGCCGTTATGTCTCACGTTCATCGACTTGAAGGAATCCCTACTCAGTACACAGGATTCTTCGTGAGCTCTACAGCAACTTCACGACCAAGATCTCACCATTCTACAAGGAGATCATCATCGATGTGAAGAGAGGGGTCCGACAGGGCGACACCATCTCGCCCAAGCTCTTCAGCGCCTCTCTCGAGAACGTCATGCGTCAACTGGAATGGGAAGACATGGGAGTGAAGATCGACGGTCGGCAACTACACCATCTCCGCTTTGCTGACGACATCGTTTTGATAACGCCAAACATCGAGCAAGCGGAACGAATGCTGGCTGAATTCGACTGCGCGTGTGGAAAAATCGGTCTACGGCTGAATCTAACGAAGACGATGTTCATGAGAAACGGATTGGTTTCTGATGCCCCATTCACGCTCAACGGAACGACCATCTCTGAATGCTCTAGCTATGTGTACCTAGGTCGTGAAATCAATATGATGAATGACCTAGCTCCAGAGCTGAGCAAAGGAAGCGAGTGCGGGCTATGGGAGCCTCAAGAACACTCCGAGGAGTGCGAAGGAAGACGAAGAACACCAAGCTCCATGCCCTCCACCTCTTCGATTCGCGGTCCTTCCTGCCTTGACTTATGCCTCAGAGACTTTGGACTCTACGAAAGCAGGATGAGCATGCGGTCGGCGTTATTCAACGCGCCAAAAGGCGATGCTTCGGATCATGCGTTTCCTGCCTACACCAATGGTGGAGAGGGAATCCTCATCCGCGACGATCGAAAATCAGAGACGCCGCCGCGGTTTCGCCATGGTCTCGACAGATCAGGTGGCAGGCCACGTCATGCTTTTCCCGAGGCACCGACCGCCTGCGCCCAGAGCGATTACTGGATTCCACGGGACTCTGTCAGCGAACGCTGGACGACCCGCCTATGCGATGGTCACGAACTGTATTCGTGAAAGCTGCCTCCTGGACGACGAATGGTATGAAGTTCATCGTGTCCCTCGAGCTGAGAGAGTTCATTGGCAACTCTTGCACGTTGCAGGGACGAATGGAGACGTTACTGGCGCCCGCTCGAGGAACTCGATGATCAACGGGAGCACAGGTGATACAGGTGATACAGGTGATACATGGCGTTGTCGCGCGTTCGGCGCCACTCATTCTTCCACCCAATCTCGTTGAAGCGGGGAGGCGGCAATATTTGGTAGAAAATGGAGAGCGAGCTGGCACCAAACTCAGTTTCTTGACGCCCCCAGCATCCTTAGCGAATGAAACTGTAGCAGCTTGTTAACCGAATGAAGTTGGCCCGTTGAACTCATTAAAACACGGTCCATCGTGATTTTACGGCCGAGTTCCGTGGATAATGTTATGTAAGGCTTCAAAGCGCAATCAACTTTCAGCTAAACGTGAATTAAGAATCGGGCAATTTATCTTGCACTCATAGAAAACTAGAGCTTTCAGCGCTACAGCAGTTGAGTTTGCGTAAGCAGGTATAATCCGTTCTTCTATGGAAAGCTTATGGTCCATAAGCTCAGGATTTGTTGCACAAATTTTGACCCACTCAATTTTTATAATATCATGAGATGTGCAGAAAAAGGGTAGGCTGACTACGGGTGGAGAGTAATACGGATAGAAAAGTTATATTTGATAGGCAACGTAAGGAGTGCGAACGCGGTTTTCAAAAAAAAAACTCCTGAAACATTTTGCTGCGCTAAAAGGAGTCCATTTGAATCCGTATAAAATCCATAAGACCTATTGATGTACCTGGATCTTGTTGAACACCATCTTATCCCAGATGCTGTCCCTTGTGCTGATACCTTTCTTCAGGAGTTCTAGTTTCTTCGCGTACGCTAGATTATAGACCATACGTTTAATGACACCACTCGTTCGCAATTTGCTCTGGAAAACGATTCTAATCGAAGGTTCTTCAAGAAGTTTCAGAATAAATCCTTTTGGAGGTACTCGCATCGCTTACTGATCTCAAGTTAGGTGGCAAGCAGTACCTGTATGGCATCGTAGAATCTATTGAGTAACCGAGGAACAATTGGGAACGCTGTCGGTCGGAGAGCGTTGATGTCATCCAGTAGCCGCTAAAATCTCAATGTAAACACATATCAAGTTGGTCGGAAAGTCCTGCGAAACTCTGGAAAAATGTACAAAAAAACCCAAAATGATTTCTAGTTGTTTTCATGTCTGAATACTGTAGAGTGTTCTCCGAGATTTCTAAAATGAGTTGGTAGCTGCTTCCTTGAAGCTTTCCAAGGTTAAATACAAAGTCCGCGATTGCATATTGTGGATAGTGGCGTTTACTTACTAAGCTACAGTCGGTAAGTGGCTACCCAGGGAGAGAAAAAATATTACGGAGATCCCTAGAATCCTTTGGTAGCCCCACTACACGAGAGAGCTGTTCCCTTTACGCGACCAAAGCGACATCCCGCCACCTCTGGCTCACTCTTTCATCGCGTCATCCAGTGCTGATACCACCTAAGAGCAAAAAAAAAACAAAAAAAACACGCTGTAAAAACTGAACTCGCGACAAAGTAAGCAGCCTTTGGGATTTGGTGGGCGAAACAACTAGGGAGGCGTCGAAACTGCTTTTTATAGAGTCCACAGCGCCTTAACCACTTTGAGGAAGTGTGACAGTTAGGGGCTGAGGAACAGACTACCTTAACAAGGAAGGACCCACGAACTGGTTGAGCACGCGACCGTCTTTGAAAGCGCCCAAGATTCATGCCATTTTCCGAAATAATAAGGGATAAAGTCTTCGCCTTTATCAATCAATCACACACCAGGGGAAAGATCGCTAGGTGAAGCTGGACGATCTGAATTACTCCCACAAAATGTTCCCCGCACACCAGAAGGATGGCCCGGCGAAGTTGGACACCCATGAGTGTAACTCATAACCCGCACGAAAAAAGACAAAAGAGAGATGCTTTGGCGTCTTAAAGCCTGAAAAAGGGTAAAGTCTTCGCCGTAAATCAATCCCTTTGTGGGATGCGGCACGCATTCTACTTCCATTCAGAATCGAGCTTATTGAATGCGATGTGGCCTATACAATGACTTGCGGGGGCCAACCTGTACAAGTCAGTGTTGTATCCTCCCAGGTGAATGTGGTACCAATTTACCGTATTCGGGGTGGGGGGGGGGGGGGGGGGGGGGGGGGGGGGGGGGGGGGGGGGGGGGGGGGGGGGGGGGGGGGGGGGGGGGGGGGGGGGGGGGGGGGGGGGGGGGGGGGGGGGGGGGGGGGGGGGGGGGGGGGGGGGCCATGTAGTTCGCCTTTGGGTTAAACCTAGTAGCCGCGGAGTGGTTAAGGTGGCCATTCCGCCCTCACTACCAAAACCTCCGCCCCTCACTTTTCGGACATACTCTAAAATATTACGTAGCTTCCAGTAATTCTGTCGTAGTCCGAGGGCAGCTGGGAACCTACGGTTGTTTTCCTAAGGAGTCCGCTAAGCGCTTGAGGTTTTTCTTCAAAGGTAAGCCCCGTACTGGTGGGGTACTGGAGAGCGATGACCATCCTTTCCCAACATACTGGAGAGGGAATCGAACGTAAAACCAGTGAGTAGAGAGTGAGTGGCAACAACCTCTAGAAAAGCACTCATATTGACAACAGTCCCAAAATTTTCCTTCACAGTTTTCGATATCCGGAGAACCTCTCACGATGGAAATGTTCCTACAGATTTCGAAGGAAACAGAATTGATCATGGGTGAATTTTTCGAACCTTTCGTAGCGTACTGGAAGAACTTATTTTTGCAGATGTTGCTGTTGGAAACGAGAAGTTTTGCAAATTCCCCTTAACGTAATCAACATAAACGTAAATTCCACAAAATTCTCAGGAGAAAGATCCGGCCCCTGCGGAGTCTAAAAAACTGTGCTATATGGAAAGAAGCCGCTAGACGTCAACGAGCGGAATCGTGTCAAACAAAATCTCCCTTCCATTTCAAAAACAGACAAAAATCGTACCGACAAAATGAAATTTTTTTTTAAGACAAGACATGCGGCCAGGATGACATCAGGGAAATTATGGACTCGTCAGGGAAGTATGCCCGCCCCTTGTTTACTCATGAAAATTTGGAATTGGTAGCCCTCTGCACTACAACTATATTTATAGAGGCGGTTTGGCATGATGATTTTGGTGCCTCGCCTAAAATGCTATAGGGCGGCTATTAAGTGGGGAAACGGGCGTAAAGTAACGGAGTGAAACGGCCAAAAGTCCTGCGTCGCGGAAGACCCTCCGGTTTCAATGTGTTCAAAATCAATTTTTTCGACGAGTTTTCATGTAGACATCTTGCCAATAACCGCTACCGAAGATACGGCTGCATATGTGTACTCATATATCCATGCAGCATCACGGCCGCTTCATACCAATCCCTTCGCTTCATAATTTGCTTAGCAAATGAATCGATTAGAGCGTCAGGAACGGTCGTCCCATTTCCGTTGTGGCTTATAAGGCCCTTATAAGGGCATTTTTTCTAGGGGGGGGGGGGGGGGGGGGGGGGGGGGGGGGGAAAGGCATTATGCAGCGCCTGCTCAGGGTCGCGGAATTCCGTCCTGCCAGGCGTATTAATCCTACTCGTCTTGGGGATTTATCGTGCCAACTGCCTTTAATGTCTTTAATGTATCCCTTTAGAGAACAAATTCAACTATTGACGTCAACTCAGAACGAGGTCTGCGACTTCTTAACCATCGCAATCGCATAATTTAAAAGAGTGGAGTTCGAAAGGATGCTGAAAGAATGGGGTAATGTTCGCTCAGAAAAAAAAAAAAAAAAGAAAAAGAAAAAAAAAAAAAAAAAAAAAAAAAAAAAAAAAAAAAAAAAAAAAAAAAAAAAAAAAAAAAAAAAAAAAAAAAAAAAAAAAAAAAAAAAAAAAAAAAAAAAACAACCCTCTTACATAAGTCGCAATCAAGTCAGGGCGGTTTCAGGAGGATGTGTGGAACCAAACTCCGAAAACTTAAACTTTGAACGCGTCGAATCTTACCATTTTCTCTTGCAACTCTCTCGTCCGCATGGCACTCTATGGCCGTTGTGACTTCGCTCACTTCAATTTTTCACCGATTCTAAGTAGCTCAGCCACCCCGGAATCCCCTCCCTTTTGAAATATCCGTTTCCTGCTCACCCATGCCCTTTTCTGTAACGTTTCGATGCTTGGCAGCTGCTGCCACTCTGTCCGTCTGTCGTCAACCGGGCCGGCTCACCTTCCCGCCTTCCTGGAAACCGGCCTCCCGACCTGATGTGAGTTGTCCAGTCAATAACGGTGGATCACCTTTCTTCGTACACGGAAGATCTCAACTCACTAATAACAAAATTGTCCCGGAACTTTGTGGTAAAGTATTTTCCGAGCTATCCGTGATCAAAATTCTGTATGCAGTGTATAGAGTAAAATCTATAAAAGTTAAATGTGGTTTTACAAACCGGAAAAAAAAAAAAAAAAAAAATAAACTTCCACCTGAAAGATTAAGCCTATTCTGCCACCAAACGTGAGCAAACACCAGTGGGACAATTGTTCCATCATATGAGAAAGAGGGAGGTAGGAGATAGTGAGCTGAAATCAATTACTGTACCAAGTGTTTTCCTAGACACAAAAAATCATCTTAACCCAGAGAGAAATACTTGGTATCCTGTGCAAACCAGTTTTAAAAACATAATTGATAGTCAATACGGATGCTATAAATTGAGGAATTCCCGCACTGGAACGTCTGTTAGTTCGAACAATTACTAAGGCTGGCGGTTAATCCTTGCCGTATCGTAGTGCTTCCCAGCGTAACGCCCCAGCGGCAAAGTGGCCGGGGAGAAGGATGATATCGCAACCCCCCCTCTAGCGTTCCTAGCGTACCGCTAGCGTTTCGTCAGCGTTCTTCAAACCAAGGTTGGCTAGCGTTTGCAAGCGGCGCAGGGAGTAAGAGCCTATGGGAGAGGCTTGGAGGTACAATACACATCGATTTTGCGCGTCTCTTACGGCCACATAGTCTCTACTCCCCTGCCGCTGCAAACGCCAGCAAAACGCTGGTGAAACGCTGGCGTAACGCTAGCGTTACGCTGGTGACGCTGGGAACGCTAGATCGATATCCATCCTCTCCCCGGCACTGCCGCTGGCGTACGCTGGAAGCGCTACGCTACGCTGCCGCAAAGTATAAACGCAGTCTATTCAAACCGACTCGGTGCTACTGGCCGCGAGGTGCCATCCTGCTTAATTATGCGTCCTGCTTGGGGCAGTGGGTAATTTCGCTGAGGGAATCGCGACTTGAGAAACATCTTGGGAATGTGATAAAAAAGACAAGTCGCCTAGACGCTTGAAAGTTAGTCCGCCCTCTACTCCGTTTCTTTCCCTGCAGATCTAATACCCTTAATTTTCTGGGTTAGATACCCCTCTCCCCCAACATTGTGTAAGGGCGTCCCCTTGCTTGAAACACCTATGAGTGGTCTTCCTCCCTTGGGATTTCCCTTTTGTTGAATTGTATCAACTTTAAATGACTTTCATTATAAAAATTATTCGAGAAGCAAATGCAGGTAAACTTATGCATAAAATACGAACCGGAAAAAGTGGGTTACGTGTCCAAAAATCAAACAAAACTTTTCGTTTCGTTTGATAAAAATAAATTATTCGCGTAGAAGAAAACGTGTATAAAAATTCACCAATCCCATAAAATCAATTAAACGTGCCCTCACGAATGCGCCCCTTTAAAATCTGCCGACACGTGAGGTAAACGAAATTAAAATGTCCAATTCCCTCTCATTTACACTTCTGCTGAAGCTCATTAGCAAACTTCAATACACGGGAAAAAATATAAAACCAGTAAACAAGCAGAGGAAGGTCCCTTCTTAAGGTCCATAATTTGTGGGGCGAGAAAATTTTTGGTCACTGTACAAAAAGTTGTACAGAAAAATATTTTTCTCTTAGACCAGTAAAAGCGCCTATGCACACAATTAGGCGAGTATCTGGTCAGTATCCCGTTGTAAAAATTGGCGAGTTGAAATAACCGAGAATTTTTAACTGCGAACAAAACGCGGAGTTAGCAAAGGCTCCTGAGCAGTGGCTAGTCCAATGAATAAGAAAAAATTGTCAAACCAAAAATAAACCTATTTGAAGCACTTCAAGAATAATTCGATTATCAATTTTGGACACATTTGGACCAGAGTGCACCATCGCTGCTGAAACTTATCAAAGTCCCTGGGAAGTTCCTGGGAAGGGCGAAGTGCTAGGCTTTGAGCGGATCTTTTCTTATTACTGATTTTTCACTTTCAGGTGCGCTTTGTACTGTCGCAGTGGGCGGCGCTCCAGAACTCTTACTACGGCCCATTTCCCGACCGCATATCAGCAAAGTGCTGGGGAAATTTGAGTGGGCGGTGAATATGTTGGGTCGCAAAGGTAGGTATGGAAGGAGGTCCCTCCAGGGCACGTCGAATGTTGGCGATCCCCAGCGAGCAGGGTTGCAATTGCATCTAAAAAAAGACGTATTCGGTTGTTGAGTTTTCTCAGCTTCTCCCGTTTTACGTGCTCCATACCCCTCCCCCTCTGCTCGACGGGTTTTTGGGAAAAAAGAGGGAATTTCTGAAAAAAAAACTGCGGACAGGAAGTTGGGAGATCTCAGAGTGTGTGGGAGGGGGCAGGGATGGGGAGGGGTCGTAATAGGAAGGAGATTTCAAAAGTATCGTACTTTGCAAGAATGTTCTCCAATGGAACTACACGTCCTGGTCAATACATCGAGGTCCTCTCGGGGGCGAGGGTGACACCTTCGATGCGGCTTGCTTGGAACCTTTGCGCAGTCGATTGCCGGAATGAAAGAAGACTGCTATCAACTCGAATGAGTCTTTAAAAAATTGAAGCTCCACCCTGTCCTCTTTGTCTGCGCTGTCATTGGTTGCTTTCAAAATAATCTTTTGTTATTACGTGCATCACAAAGCCATCATAAACCTGCGGTGATGGTCTTACTGTTTCTCTAGCTTACGTAACTCTGAATCTCACTGAAGACTTGACCCTCATCGATGGAACCATTTCAGTCAGCAGCTCTTCTGGAGGATGACTAAAACGTACCAGATTAGGGCTGATCATATCCGGCAGGAACTTGTTCACAGCAAAAATCCATCCGCTGACGTTTGCCAGAATACATGCGTGCGTGATGATAACGCCCTTCGGTGTGCCGGTAGTTCCAGAAGTATAGCTGAATGACAAGTTCATGACTAATGCAATAAGGAAATGATTCGGGAAAATCGTAAACCTACCAGATAATGTAAATATCGTCTTTCGTCGGTAGATGCCTTGGCTGAGGATTTTGAGATCCGCGTTCAATTATATCCTTCATGAAAGTTATTCTGATTCCTACAGTCTTCATCTGAAATCGTCAAGTCAGTTTTTACACTGTACATTATCGTCTCATGAGTAAAAGAGCTTCGTTTACCACCTTGGCATCATGGGGAGCGGTGGCACTTCGAAAGAGGGGTTTGAGCTGGAAAACCTCACTATCCGCAGATGGTCTCCTGCATTGACTGATATGGTTGAATTTCATGACATTTTCAGAAAGCGGCAATTCGCTCATACATCGGTATCATCATTGTTGGGATTTTAGTCGACTTCTAATACGACCCCCTCTCCCTTTTTTGGGAGTTGGTACGACCCCCCCGCCCAGAACGGCAGGCCCTCTGTTTAATTCCTCATGCGAATCGAGTCGTCGAGCGGGGGAGGGGACGGGGCGGGGGGGGGGGGGATAAATAGCACATGTGAAAGAGGAAAATCACGAAAAGTCAACCACCACTTCTAGAAAGGCCAGAAAGTAAATACGATCCCCCTCTCGAAAATGACCAAGTACGACCCCCCCTTTACAACGTCCATGAAGCGAGAAAAATCAACTATCAAAATAAATTTTTCCCAGCCCAAATACGACCCCCTCTCCTGGCGGCCAAATACGACCCCCCCCCTATTGGGGATTCCCCAACAACGATGTGCCCTGCGCCCATCAATTAGAAGAGTATTTCTTAGCCAGCTGACTTGACAGCATTTGTACGTTTAAACTATTGGGTCCTAGTGCGAATATCTCCGCGCAACGGCTTTTTGCGCTTCTCTGTTAGGCTGAGCTAAAAAAGGCCAAAATTATGTGCGCACTGGCACAGCTTTGCTTTTCTCTTGCTTTTGTAACAACATTCACATATTCAACAATTGTTGGGTAGGTTCTCAACTATTACTTAACTATTTCCAGTGTCATTTGCATGATCACCATGGTCATGGTTCCTGCGTACGATAGGGCGTATGAAGGGGCGTGAGTTGCTGTGCAACCGGAACAATCTCTCCAATATTTCGGTTTCAGGGTAAAAGGACGGCGCTCCAAAACATGGCGCGCTACACTCACGGTCATTTGCAGTAATTATGACTGCACACATGCTCGAATGCCATGCAAACTTATGGTTTGTAACATTTCAA